>APFE031481672.1:0-27407 GCA_000404065.3 Pinus taeda | reverse complement strand
GTGGATTTTTTTTAGCGTGCAAATGAGGTACATTACATATAGGGACGAAAAGACACAAGCACATAGGCTTTGAAAAGAAGGGTTGAAGCTCTAAGAAGGAACTTAAGAGATCCTTGAATCCCATGAAGGACAATATACTTATCTTTATTAACCTTGATTTTAACTTCTTTAGGGTTTATCTTAACACTTATAAATTTTGTGACTTTTATGAAAACAAACTAACTCTACACACACATATAGGGTTACAGAAAACCAATATAAGTAAGATATATTTTTGTGACTTCTATATGATGGCTAATCTTTTGATACGCATATTTAAATATTTATATATATGGTATTTTGAAACTAGCTAAAATACCGCACTATAATTAAATTAACCCAATCCTATCTAATACATTAAAATTTCAACCTCCACACACATGATATGTAAAATCTGATTTAAAAAAGAAAAAAAAAAAAAAAAAAAGGAAAAAGAAAAAAACTTTTTTTTCTTTATATTTTCAAGAATAAAAATTATATATATTTTTTATATTTCAACTTACCTATAATATATAATATCTTTTATATTTGGTGACATGATGCGCTATAATAACTTGATAAATATTACTGTAATATTTTTGTGCATATGAATATTGTTGTATTGACTTTAAAGTGAGTATCTTGTGGGCTAACTTAGACCCAACAACTTCACTCTAACTATCAAATTGACAAAAAAACTGATTTTTTATAACTCACATGAGCTGATTTCTTATATTATTCTATTGATTATCTGTAGGAAAAAAAGAAAAAGGAAAAAAGATAATTTTTTTACATTTCTAATTTCCATTTAAAACAGAAAGAGTTTTTTTTTTTCCCAACTTCCATATAAAAAATGATTTAGAAAAAAAATAAATAAATTAGTATTTCCGATTTCTATGTGAAACTTGATTTAGAAATAAAAAACATAAATATTTATATTTCCCATTTCGATGTAAAACGCGTTTTAATATCCTTTTTATATTTCCCAGCTCTATCCAAAAACGTGATTCTTGTTTCAGAGTATCTTTGAACCAGTTTTGTACTATCCAGTTCTCCATGAACATTGTGCGACAGGATGAAGAGAGAAACAGCGTCGCATCACTTTCACTGATAATATTAAAGGAGAGAAACAGCGTCACATCACTTTCACTGATAACTGATAATATTAAAGGAGGGAAACAGCATCACATCACTTTCACCGATAATATTAAAGGAGGGAAACATCACTTTCACTGATAATTTTGGCATTGATAGAAGTAATCATAACATGTTCCATACAAAAATATATGCTTCACAGGGCCAGAGCATATCCTGGCATACCCTGTTATCGGGTGGTACATTTAATAAATCACTGCACAGTGCTTTTCATTGGGCACATAATACAAAATTGATTTTCTGCAGCCATTACGTGCAGTAACAACAACGTTGAGAAAACTCTGTCAAGACCTAGAGGCATAATCGACCGTTCCCACACGTGTTTCTGCAACTTGCTGTCTGTAAAAGCAAGTGCCATGTGAAACATCCTTATTATCATTTTGCTTCAGTATCAGACATTTATTCCTGTGAGTAGTTTCTATAAATGCATGCTCCTTCGGGTCTGTTCATATGTGAAAAACTATTCCAGTCGACTGGCTTGGATTGACTGGTTGAGTTCGTTTGCGAGCTTGCTTGAAGATTGATTGCATTTTTGTGAGCTTCCTCACACCCAGATTATATTCCAGTGACCAGGTCTAGCTTTCAATTTAGTATAGATAGATAAGTTTTTAGAAATATATATTTTTTTCCTAGGTTTGCCATTTAGAAGTGTTTTTCACAGAAAAATTTGTAGGTTGATGTTTTTGAACGATTGATAATTCATAATTAAATTTAAATTTATTTTCAAGATTAATTATTTAAAAGAGTTTAATATATTATATATATATATATATTTTTTTTTTTTTTTTTCCAAAAAATTGATGTTTTAAATGTTGATAAATCTGTAATTAAAATAATTTATATTAAATATAATGTATAGACTTTATTATCTAATATTTTTAAATGTTTTTCAGTGAATAACTTTTTTTTTTTTAGAAAAAAAACACAAATTTTATATTATGAAATATAAGTGAATTACATCATTCATGTTCTAAACATAGAAATTACTATATTGTTTTTTATCCCTTTGAGTTTCTCTTTTTACATAAATTTATATGTCCAACACAATACTTTTATTTACATTTAAAAAATAACAAAAAAGCATTACAATTTTTTCATCATTTTGGAAACTTATCTTGTCTCTGTCTTTTTTCATCATTTTGGAAACTTATCTTGTCTCTGTCTTCTAGTAATAATCTATACTGCCAGCGTTAGTGAGCATGTCCTGCTAATAAAGAACGAAGAAAATTTGACCTGAACCATAATGATGCCCCTTTTTGATAAGTTCTTTGCTAGAGTATTTTGTTCTCCATATATTGGCTGGAAAGAGATGTCCTGGGAGGTGCTTATTAGTGTTCTCTATATATGTGCTGGAAAGAGAAGTCTTGGAAAGTGCTTAACAGTGTCGATGTATATATGTACTGGAAAAAGATGTTGTGGAAGGTGCTTATTAGTGTCCTGATGTGTGACATCCACTTTGACAAAATTAGAGAGTTAAAATCTGTACCATCCTTTACCCCGTCTATAATGCCCAACAAAACAAAACAACCAATAATAAGTTAGGGAATTACGCGCTCGATGTAGAATTTTATGATTCGATTCATAGTAGTATTCAGAGTGTAAATGCAATATGTCAGTCGAATTTAAAGTCTGTCAATTAACGTGCTTGGAATGGACCTGGTCACGCGTGAGTTTGAAATGTTTGACTTCAGCTTTTTAATATCATTGGGAATCTATGAGCATTTGCCTTTAGGATTCAAACGATGCAAGGTTCGAAATTCGCAGTAAAACTCTGATTTTGAATTTGTTTTTGGGACTGAGTAAATGGATTCTTCTGTGACTGATCGTCATGGCTGTTTCTTTCATTCAGGGAAGGGAATTCGCAGAGCGCTGGAAGACAGGAGGAGCAAGTTACAATGGGGAATATGTGGTGGGTAGTTGCTGGACTGCTGAGCTTACTCTTTTCAGGGTTGGAGGCAGAGGACATTCGAGGATTTAGGCCTCATACTGATCACCCATTTGCAGAAATTCAACTTGATAAGGCATCTGTTGAAATAGACAGCTCTGCTCAGATCGAAGCCACTCCCAGTATTCTTGGTGTTCGGGTACTATTCTATTCTTTCTACCTTTCTGTGTGTCTCCTTTGAATACCTTTCTAGAAACACACCTTACGATTGGGGCAGACTGGATAATACAAACTTTATTCAGCTTAGGCGCCAGTTCGTAGGGGTAAACATTACACCAACCTCATCCCTTTTTAGAGCATGCCATTGGGGGCAGACTGGATAATACAAACTTTGTTCAGCTTAGGGGCCAGTTCGTAGGGGTAAACATTCCACCAACCTCATCCCTTTTTAGAGCATGCCATTGGGGGCAGACTGGATAATACAAACTTTGTTCAGCTTAGGGGCCAGTTCGTAGGGGTAAACATTCCACCAACCTCATCCCTTTTTAGAGCATGCCATTAAGGAGGGGTAGGGCAAACCATAGCAACAATGAAACTCTGCTCGACGATTTAGGTTTAATACTCCGTCCTATGTCAAATACTCAATACTATATAATAAACCTGAAATAAAGATAATGTAGATGTCCATGTTCCCAGGAATATTATTACGCTTATTTTTTCTTTCTTTCCTTCCTTCCGGTAACTCGGCTAAACCTAGGCTGATGCCAGCCTTTTTTGATTGTATAGAAGAAAAATCGTGTATTTACTAGTGGGATGTTATCAATAAGATTTGCTTGGTGCTGCTTGAAATAGGTTAAATTCTCTAAAAATAGCTTCCGTCCTTGACCTTTCTGGTAACGTTTTAACCTAAGAACTAGTAGGGCTAAATCCCGCTCAAATCAACTAGCCACATCTCATAGATTTTAATCGGAATCTCTGGTAACGTTTTAACCTAAGAACTAGTACGGCTAAATCCCGCTCAAATCAACTAGCCACATCTCATAGATTTTAATCGGAATCTCTTAAACATTTTGGGAAAAAAAAAAGAAAAAGGAAAAGAAAAAAGGTGCAAACCTATCTGTGCTGAAAAGTTCAGGCATTGAGATAGACCTGTAACATTATGATAATCAACATTGAATTTTTTCTATTTTCAATTTCTTTTAATAATGGCAAACCTCAATTTTTTAATAATGGCAAACCTCACTTTTTTCTATTTATTAGAATTATATGTGGATGGACATGATGCATCTTATTCACCTGGATGTAGAGTGCACCTAGGTTCGCATTCTGCAGTGATGTGTCACAAAATAACTGTAACATATTAGAAATTCCAGATAGCCCAAATGCATCCCCACACAATGTTCATTTACTAATGTGTATAATCATGACTCTATTAACCTCTATATTTACGTGTTCTCACCCATTAACTCATGTAGACCAACTCCCAGGATAGCCTATTATTTACTTTTAAATATAACCCCTTATTATGGTCATAGCATAATATTCTATCAAAAAGTTGTCTTCAAAGCTTTATGGTTAAGGATTTTGCATAGGATGAAACACAGTAATACATATTTTTTGCTTTCCTGATGTGACTATTGATTAAAAATATCCAATTATATTTGACTTATTTGTGACGATACTTGATAGTTTGATGTTGCATGGTTTCTTTACTTTTGGTTCAATGCATTATTGTAACTTTGCCAATTTGTTCTGTGTGTTGGTCTTATTGAATAATTCTTCCTCGATTTCTAGTTCCATGAATGCTATTAATTTTGCCATCTTTTTCTTTGGCAGTGAGAATGTTGTTCTGTACTTTTTCGCCTTTCTTGTAGATTTTCTTCGTAATGAAGCTGTCAATATTGTACCACTTTTGATGGTTATCGTTCACGTTCTATCAACTGTGCATTTGTCTTCTTTCTAGTGGTGTAAAAAATTCTAGTTTTTGTTGTTGATCTTGGACTGTGTTTGCTTAGGAAATATTGTTGTGAAATAATTTCACAATGCTTCCAATTTTGGCTTTTACCTCCTTTAGCTAAATCCTAACTTCTTTAGGTATATCCTCTAATGACCTGGTATCTTCTCTTACTTCTAATTCTTATAGTTAGGGTGATGCTATCCACCAATTTCTTTTGTCATTTCAATTCTTGTTTGCATTTCTAATTTGACTTCATTGCTATTTAGGACTTCTTTGGCCTTCTAACAGATTTCCTCGTCAACTCTCTTTGTCATCTCTTCATCTGCGATCTTTGATTTTGCCTCTTTGAGAAGCTGTTTAGTATTATTAACATTATTAAAAAAAAGTTTAATGATGATAAAAGAAACTTTATTTCTTATTCTTTTCTTTTCACTTCATCCTTTGTATTGTTGTCCTCTTGCTTTTTTTTCCTTCTTTTAATCTCTGTATCTCCTTAATAAGCACTTGATTAAGGGCCTACATCATGGAAAACTAATCATTGTCTTTGTCCTTTTGCAACTTGGATACTTACACGTTACTCCCTTCACTTTCCTTCATGCAATTCAGTTTTCTCTCTTCTAAATTCCTTTCAATGATATTTCTGTACTTCACTATCTTGATTTAGGTCTTCTGACCATCTATCTAATCATACGTTTTGAATGCGTTGTCGAAAGTTTGAACCCCCTTTAATTCAAAAGAAAACCACAAACTAGATGCTTTCCCCATGGATCTCCACGAACAAATTCGTTCCAATTAGATGAAAACGACAACTATATATATACGGTATACCTTCTTAACAAAATAGGGTTCTTTTCAAGATCCCTAACCTCCAAATCCAATATCTCTACAATAGTTGTCCCCCACACACACACATATATATATATATAGCCTCCGAATTACCTAACTTGGAGTCTGGATACTCCGGTCAAAAGTTATGGCCATATTTAATCTAATTTCTTGTTTGAGATCCTCTTGTGGGGACCGGTCTATAAACGAACCTTATATTTCCTATACCTTTCAGATTTCTGCTCCAGTATCGCTGAAATTTCAACTTGTACAACCTGAAATGTCTGCTTCTGAATGCAACTGGTTTCACTTAGTTTGGATCTTCCAAAGTAGAGTTACAAGACATTCTCTGTGGATATGCCGAGCTTAATGTACTTCACTACTTTTAGAAAGATTTATCACTGGTCAGGAACTCTAACTTGCGCAAAACATATCTCCTAGAATTTCATACCAGCTGATTTGAATTTTATCTTGTAACACTTAGATGCCTACCTTGAGATGAATCTGGTCTCACTGAAATTGGATACCAGAATCTTTAGACATGAGAAATTTACTGACCTTGGTAGTTTTAGAAAGGTTTTGGGATTGGGTAGGAACCCTAGCTTGAACACATTGTACTTCCTAGATTCTTCTACCAATTAAGATAACATTTTGATTAGATATAGTCACGGATGTCTTGTAAAAAATTCAAGAAACACATCAAATTAGATGTCGCTGTCAAAAGCTATGGCTCTAATAGTGAAGGGTAGTTCATGATTGTGTTTCAAATATCTTCGATTTGGCCCTATATTTCCATTTTTTTTAGCTTCCCTGAGTTTTTGGGTCCAAACGTATGCTTATTGATATTTTCCTCGATTTTTCCTATAAATTTCTTTCCAGACCCTTAACGATGTATTCCTCCAAGTAACATTATTGCTCCTTGAAGGTGTCATTCCGAGAATCGATTACTTTGATACCAAATGTTATGATCCAAATACCTACTATTGTATCGTGAGAAACACTTAATACATACCATTTAGATGCAGTGGACAACTCCCAAGAATATTATCATGACAATTTACGCAGTAATTCTAAGACATTCGGAAAAACACTCCAAATAGCTCAAGTACATCGATGTACAATGATTATATTCTAATGTGTATAATACTGACACTATCAACTCTCTATGTATACTCGTTCTCACTCATTACTCATGTAGGCCTATTACTGTGATGAACTACTAGTTAGTTATAGATCTGACCCCTTATATACCCGTGTTAGGGTCTTAATAGTCCACCTTAGTAGTGAACCAGGGCCCCATTGGCGTCTTTGAATGTTTTTGAAGTCATTGTAAACGTAACACTTGAGAAGTTAACTATCATGTCACTGTTTTGACGAGTCACTGCTTGAATGAATACATCACATATAGGATATCAAGGGAGTGCAAACTTCAGCGTGATGCTCATGTATTTGTAAAAGATCATTTTTCCACCAAGATTTATTGATCTTATAGTTGCTTGCTGACCAATCAAATTTTCCCAGTATTTTCTTTGATTTACTGAATTCTGCATTTATCTTGCAAACTTCAGCATGTAACTTCTTTTGTTTCCATAACTTCCATTGACATTTATTTGGATAGTTGATAACTTGACCCTTTACATGAGTCCCTAGGCTATTGATCATCTTCATAGGTATATCTCTTGAGGAAGTCTCTTTGGCTCTATTACTAGCTTTCAACATACCCCTTGATTTCTATTTATCTTCTCCCTGTGTGTGGTAATGCTTGAGTTGTTTGTGAATGTTTCTTTTCCCAATTGCATAGCTTGGTACTGATGTGCACTTTCTGGTTCTATTCTTTTGGTTATTTATTGGACATTAATAAAATTGTCTTATCCTCCTCAACATGCCCTTTGATTTCTATGTTATCTTCTCCTTATGTGTGGGAATGCATGAACTGCTTGGGAGGATTTCTTTTCCAATAGCTTAGCTTAGTTTAGCTTAGTACTAATGGCACTTTCCAGTTCTATTCTTTTGGTTATTTTCTGTACATTAGTAAAATTATCTCATTTTACCTCCTCTTCTCTTGTTGCATTGATGTGTTCTCCTCTTGTTTCTTTGATGTGAACATGTACCCATCTTATTTACAAAACTCTTAGCATTGGATTGATATTTCATATGCTATGAAAATCTTGGCATGTTTCGTGACGAAGCTTTTGCTTACCAATATTCATATTACAATTGATCATTCTTTCTGCAGGGTGAAACTTATGAATGGGTGACAGTGAAATACAGCCACCCTTCTCCAGCGGCAACTGATTGGATTGCTGTCTTTTCTCCAGCAAATTTCAAGTAATAAGAGATCTCATTTTTGTTTGTAAACTAGGAATATATGAATGAAGATTTGGAGTTGGAAATTTTTATCATGGCCTTCATTTCATTGCTTTACACTTGGTTAGTAATTGAAGCAATCAAGAAATTTATCAGACCATCAAGAGCAGCTAAGGGAAAAAATTAAAATTCTTTGAAATCGAAGTTTCTTTTCACTCTAATCATGTATTTTTATGATTTTATGCTATTTCATCAAACTGCTTGTAAGGACAAATATTTACCGGAAATTCCATCTCAATAACATGTTACTTGTTAGTGCTTATTCTGCACAGCAGAAAATGGTCTGCTCACAACTAAGGATGTTATTGTGCATAAGTAAACTTCTGATTTCTTGGACTTTTAAGTTTTGTTCTACTATCTTTGTTTTCCCCCAGTTGTCATGTCTGTCAATATTTTCGTTGGTCTATCTTGGAAAATTATTCAAATAAAAGGAAATTCAATTATAACAGGATGTTATTGTGCATAAGTAAACTTCTGATTTCTTGGACTTTTAAGTTTTTTTCTACTATCTTTGTTTTCCCCCAGTTGTCATGTCTGTCAATATTTTCGTTGGTCTATCTTGGAAAATCATTCAAATAAAAGGAAATTCAATTATAACAGGATGAGTTGAATGATTGATTTTGTTACAAAAATTTCTGCCAAAGTTAATGTATTTGGTACAAATTACGATTGTGCATAAATGTGACGTTGATATGGTTAAATATATAGAACTAAGAAACTTATCTGGATGGCTTTCAGTTCCTCAACTTGCACCCCAGAAAGTGGGCCAAACGATGATCAGACCCCATTATTGTGCTCTGCACCTATAAAGGTATTCAGTATATTTCTAACCTTTTAATTTTTTTTTAGTTTTTCTTTGGAGTATCAGATCAAACGTTATATAGAAAAAGGAAATATATCTCTTGGAATAGTGGGCTTTTAGGAGGCTTTATTGAAGAAAATGACTTTTTTCCCAGAAATGGTTTCTCATTGGAATTGTCAAAATTCTTTCTTCTACAGTTCCAATATGCAAATTATTCAACGGTCAATTACTCAAAGACAGGAAAAGGATCATTGAAGCTTCGATTGATCAATCAGCGAGCAGACTTTGCCTTTGCATTGTTTGCAGGCGGATTGTCTAATGTATGGTATTTCTGCTTCATCATATTGGCAGCTAGAATAATACTAATATTATATTCTATTTTAGCAATGTAGAATCTTAAGAACTTTTTTGAAGATGAAATTTGATAATCTTTTTTCAGAAAATGCCCTAGATAGATGATACCTACAGTTGTTAGCTTACTTCCTCTGAAGACTTACGATCATTTCTGCTTGATATGTTCCATGTATCCTATTAGCATTTTATTTCAGTTCCTCTTTGCCAGCTACAGTTAGGGCTAATAATCCAGATTTGATTAAAATAATTTTTTACAGCAAACAATAAGAATCATATCTTAGGGATGAGTAATTTCGAGAACTAGAATCACCACCAAGAGAAGAAGTTTCTTAAGTTCCATCCTTACTGGCATCTCTTTGCTCAGTTCCAGGCCCGGGTTCACATGACTTCCCTAACTAGATGCTCGTGATTCCGAATCTGATGTTTGAGATAGACATCCAGGATGAGATTGAGCATTTGACCTTCTTGATATAGATGGAGATTTTATAGAACAAGGGCGTGAAACAATTCGTGGTCAAGATCTGGTTTGAGAGCTATATAGACAAACCAAGACAGAAAGCCATATAGATAAAGCTAAAATTTAGGCCAAGCCAGCAGAAAGCTACTACTACCATAGCCAGGAAAGCCAGTTATAGATGCATCTCTAGTTCCCATTGAAGCATCAAATTTTGACCTTTGTGATCGTTATCCAACCTAAGAACTTGATGTTCCAAAGCCAGATTATGGCTTTTGTGGTCAAGATTCTAATGTTCATGATCCTGATTATGACCCTCGTGATCTAGCTTTAGATTCTCCAGGTGAAGAGCTAGATGCTCCATTCTTGCCCATACTACTACATGTACTACCCATTCTGAGGTTGTCAAACCCTTGTCTACTAGGTCCATTTGGGTCCATAGGGTAACTATCATATCGTGGTATTTCCCATGGTAAGCAATTCTATTAGTTGTTCATAAGTAGGGGTGGGTGCACCATTAGTTGAAGAAGTACTTGATGCACATGTTGAAGCATATTTTGAAAGATCGGTTTCTCTTCATTCAATTCCATCTGCGTAACTTGCAGAATATCTTTATGATTGGGAGTCTAATGCTCCTGGTTTTGATGCTCGAGATCCAATGCTAGGTTAAGCTGAAGGCCTAGAGAAAAGACTAGAGAAGTGGCTAGAGATAATAGAGGCGGATACAATGAAGACATAGGTATTAGAAACAATGACATCATAGTAAGCATCCCTTTGGGTTAGAGATCAAGATGCATAGCCAAGAGTAGTAGGAAAGGAGGTTGATTTGGTTGGCTTACAATAGCTACCCATTTATCAATGACCCAATGCGTTGTGGTCCATGCTATGATGAGTGAATGATGTAGGACTAAACATAGTGCATGTACCACCCTTCCTCCTACCTATTGCACCCATGAATGCCTTTGTCATCGCTGATGATTTTGTTCTTTACTTAGTTGATTGAGTGCGAGACCTAATTTCTAATGATTCAAAATGCATAGGTAGCAATACCTACAAAGCTACCAACTCCAACCATTCTAGAAGATTACATCATTGATCGCATTGATTTAGCCAATGAGTCAGTTTACCTAGAAGCAACAAAAGAAAACGTAGAACTACTAGTATCATTAGTAGGAGAAAAGTGATTAACGATAGATTGAGATCAAGGCATTGACCTTGACTAGTTTACCCAAAACTGATAACATATTATTCAATTTTAGATCCTCCAACAAAGAAACACAGAGAAGGGTAGGGTAGAGCCAACTAATGTTGTTGATTATGTTGAGTAAGTTAATTTAGTGATCTAGTTGAACTAATAGCAGCTTCACTTCACCTAGTTTCATATCCTCTAGATCAATAACCAATGGTGTCCCTTCTAGTTGATTTTGTTGATTTAAATGTTCACCTTGATCTTGATTTTATTGATCCATTTTATTGAAATTAACTATTCTATGATCAAATTGGCAATATAATGCAATGTTGTTTAGAATAGAAAACCAAGCTTGCTTTAGGCAAGTGCTAGGTGATTAGGCTAAGTCATCTACCACATTAGGTGGGTTAAATGCAAAACTATGCCTTTGAGCAATAAATATCAAAACTTTTGTAGCCCATTGTCTCCATAGTTTATAATCGCTAATTGTTCTTTTTACCACCCAAATTCTACTTAATGATAAAATCCCTAATCCACAAGGTACAACTCAAGGGGCAACTTTTAAGATAGTCACCACTGTGATGTCATCAACTTATTCTCTTCACTTTAGGTCGATCCTCTAGCTCAAGTGGGGTATCCCTAGTATGATTACTGATGCTAGGCAATGAGGCACAAGGTGAAGCAAGAGTAGTTTTAGTAAAACAATGTTTTAGGGTTTTAATCTAGGTGATGGAAGGAAGTGGAGATCAGTACCAAATCCAACAAGGGAAATGGAGTCAAGGTGAATTAAACAGGCTTGTGGAGCCAACAAGAACCCCTCTTAACAATTGGTCTATTTCATCTAAGGATTAGAATAAAGTAATTAAAACCAAAGAGGAAGAGTAACCACCCATTCGATCAAGATTAACAATGGAGATCAAGGCCCTATGAGAAGCGATGCTTAAGGGAGCAACTTTCACCAACAAGGCCAACTATAGCTTCATAAACTTACTCAATACTTCGTGTTAGGGTTCCGAGATGGATAGAAAAAGCAAGGCATTGAATAAATACTAAATTAACAAAGGAAGAAGGATTTACCCTAGAAGGTCTTCCCTTCAATGGTAGAAAAATCACTTCAATGGATTGATCTAGTTACCTTGTAGAAGAATTTAACATTTCACCATTTTTCTTTATGCACCAAATGATCACCAAGATAGAGAAGCTTTCAAAATTGACAACAATCATCCATAATGAAAGAAATCTTTACACGATCATATGCTTCAAGAAAGATATGTCAATTAAGCTACAAGGAGTAGAAGCTCCAAAACTCCAACCATGAGTGAAAATGAGGAAGGGCGATTGTTTAGATAGAGTGTTGCTCAACTTCCTTTACAATAGAATAATAATATCTCATGTGAAATTAGGGAGTCAATGTAGCCACCTTAGCACCTCATCAATATAGTGGCCCTTTCCTCTATGTTGGTCAACCTCCAAAACAAAGCAACATCGAACTCCAAGTGTTTGTAGGTTGGAATCTCCATCACTCTTGGGTTGAAAATGAACATGGGTACCTCATACCAATACAAAGGTGGAGTTGTCAAGATGAGATTTTCTTCTAAGAGCCTTAAAAAATTGATGGATGTGCTCTTCTCTGCATCCAACAATTTCTTTAAAATCTGTAAGGAATAAAGGCTTTATCCCTTTCTGAAGTTTCCATGTGAGGAGATTTGGACTACAACAATCTCACAAATGTGTCACAAAGCATAGTTTTCAAATTTTTGCAAGAATGGACTTCATCCCTGGAAACGATGCCAAAAATGTTACCTCCCAAATTGTGCTCAAGGATAAAATCCCTAATCCACAAGTTACAATTCAAGGCTACTACCTCAACAAGTTATCCTCTTCACTTTAGGCTAGCTCTCCTCCAGCTCAAGAGGGTATCCCTAGTAGAATTACTAAAGCTAGGCAATAAGGCATGCTAGTACAAAATCTGTCACCTTAGTGCAAAGCCTCACTAAGCACTCTAGATTAGGAGCAACAATGAGATCAGTCACCACTGTCATCTTAGCAATTGCTTCCCTATTGTTTTGTGGTTGGATACCATCCCCACAAAGGAGGCTTCCCCATAAAATTTTAGGGATTAGATAACTCAAATGCTCCTAGGCTAAATACCTCCCCAATGCTTCTACTATAGAATACACCCAAGGATAAATGTTCAACAATTGGGGTTCCAGGTGAGATAAGATGCAATTCCAAGACAGAGTTCAAAGGATCTGATGGCTAAATCTAGAGGGCTTAGCAAGTCTTGGAGAGGTTTAAATAGGTTCCCAAACACATGTTATCGTAAGATTACAAATTGCTGCTATAAACTAGGGTTTATGATGAATGCAATTACAGTATGCAAGAAATCATGACAGCAATGACAAAATAGCCTAAAATTGATAAGATACAACTGAGAAACAAAAGCTATTTGACGAATAAACTAGGAAATAAATTATTGGAAATTTTCAATGGCTGAAAACACATAAAACAAAAAGACAACCCTAGACGTCAGCCCTAACTAATGGCTAAAAAATGCATGAAAAATGATATTTATGCTTTTTCAATTTTGTACATGTAAAGCTTAACCCTAGGACTATGATGTCCAAGGTAAATAATGCTGTAAAATGCAGGTTTTGCGGTAACCTAACCCTGATGTACTCTAGAAAACATACAAAAATAAAATACAACTTAGGGTTTTAGTTTTTACAAGTTAAAGAGATCGACACAATAGTAGACTAGTGCCTTTCTCAATGAAAGGGGTTTATGGAGTCTAAGGCAAGGTCTATGGAAGAGCATTGCTGGGAGCGATTTGTGGGAGAGAAAAAGGCTACAATGATGTTTCTCCACTCCAAAAACCTTTGGAATTTTCAATCAAATCAGAGAAATTTTAAGGAAATTATACTAAGGTTCCTTGATGGAAATTCGACGAAAATTTTGTAAAGGAGTCGTTAGGGCCATAAAATATTCAATACACTTAATATATATTTCAATGAAACCCTAATTATATAACAAAGATAAGATGGAAGAAGATATTTACAATAATTTTGCACAAAATCACATCCAATCACAATATCCTCACCATTATCATCATTCTCATCCAAGAGAAAATCACATCCAATCACAATATCCTCCCCCTGACAATTTGCTCATTTAATGCTCCATAGCAACCTAGAGAAAAGAGACAAGCTAGTGTGCACTCTCTCAAGTGTGAGTGTGACAATGGTCCAACTCTAAATTGATTTCCCTCTATTTACATGAGAGTAACCAAGTTGATTAGGGTAAGATTAGACTAAAAACCTAAAAATAATAATATATGTGATTACAAGTCAGCTAGGTCACAAACTGACCCTAAAAGATAGCTATCTCAAGGAATAAACATAAAAACAAGCCTATTTTAACCTACACATGTGAGCTTAAAGGCATCCAAGGTTGAAGTCATCCTCCAAAAGGTGCACCTCTCATCAAAATATGCCACAGATGACTCAAAAGGGTGCTCCTCACTCCAAAAGCCACATCTCCTCATAAAAAAGTATCCAATCATTAAGCAAAGGCTCCCTCAACAAGATATCACCATCAAATAGGGCCTACATTATCACTCCAAGCTTCATGAAGGGGATGTCATGATGCTAGGGCATGACATCATCATTTAGAGAAGTGTATCATCCACTCTAGAGGGGTCTCAAGTAATCATCATCCTTAGATCATCCTAGGAACAGGGGCAACATCCATAAAGGTGCAATGCTAGTCTAGGGGCGTCCTGTCACCTCTGGGGTACATCAACTCTCTAAGCAATGCCTTGGCTCAATTGTGCAACATTTCAGGTCCTATAGGAAGAGGAGAGTGCCATCAACTATGCTGGATATATCCTAAGGTCAATGTTCCTTAGGTGGTCAACGTCCTTGCTCTGGTGGCTAGAGTAGTCATTAAATGGGTTGAAGGTCCTCTCTGAAGTGTTGGAGAAGCATCATGCCATCCCTTAAGGGATAACAACTGTACTTGGGAACAAACATCTAAAACATAATTAGGGAATCAAGTGAGATCAACACCATAGCTGCAAGAACCATAAGAGTGTCAAAGTGGGCCATGTTTAATTTGAAATTCATCAAAGTATTTCACACAAGCATCATCTTCAAATGTGTTTTTAGGTTATGATTTGTAAACAAGTTACCATGCTTAAATATGGGAGGATTATCACAAGGCCCTATTCGATGCTTCCAACCCTAAGGGGAGTAACAATTCCTAGGCTGACCCATCAATCAAAAGGTACAAGTGGTCAATGACATGGTGTGGGTTGACTTTGTGGAGGATGCTAAGTCTTTGTATCAGTTATGAAATTCCATCATCCTTGAACATCATGATGTAAAGGGGGGGCAAGCATGGGACCTGAGTTACCTATTTTCTCGACCTATTTTTACGACCCCTTTTGTGCACCTCTTTCTTCATTGATTTTCTTTTTCTTTTGCGAAATTAGCTTGGGTTACAAGCTTTAATTGATTCATCATTGACCCCTTAAGGATGAAGTGTTCATTGCTCGTCGAGGCCAAGATAATCAAATTTCCCTTCATTTAAGTAGCTCATGCATTATCTAGGAATTCGTTGAGGGCTAATAACAAAGGTAGATCTCGGGCTAGGCTTTTGTCCATGCACTTTCATTTATCCTTGCCAATCTTTTGCATTTTATTATTATGCACATGCTTTTTCTTTTCTTTTTGCTGCATCAACCTTTTAGGGTAAAGTTTACAGGCCCCTACTCAAGGACGAGGGAAAACAGGGAACGAATACTAGTGACAGATAGCGATCAACCCCAAGCTGGGATGTGAATATGAAGGAGAGATGAAAAATGTAAAGTGTGGGTTACTATGGACACACAACATCAATCAAAGCCTCCTATTTGCGCCCCTCTAAGACAGTACAAAGAAAGGCCTCATGGAAGGTCACATTGGACTAGGGCAAGTGATGGTCACCAAGGTGAAGCATGGGAACAAGAATTTAGCCAAAAGTGGTCAATCATCCAATTCAACCCGTGATCAATACTAGAATGGGCTTAAACATTAAATGAAAGCACTTGATGCCAAAAATGGTTAATATACCTCATATTCGATGATCCACCTTCATTGGATGAGTAGACTAGATGGAATAAAGCACTGACTGGAGCACAGATGGGAGGCATTTGAGGCTAACTATCTATGGATCATCATAGGGTTGCTGGCTTGCAAGCTAAACAAATAGGAGAAATTTTTTCTTCTAGGGTTTACCACTTGGGTGGGTAACAAGGTACAAGGTGAAGTGGGAGTAGCTTTAGTAAAACAATATTTTAGTTTTTTTTGGGTTTTAAAATAGGTGATGGAAGGATGTATAGATTAGTGCTGAATTCAACAAGGGCAGGATGTAGAGATTAGTGCCAAATCCAACAAGGGCAATGGAATCATGGTGAGTCAAGGAGGATTATGATTCCAAGAAGAACCCCTCTTAACAACTGGTCTATTTAATCGAAGGATTAGGATAAGAGATTAAAACCAAAGAGGAAGAGTAATCCCCCATCCAATAAAGATTAACAATAGGGATCATGGCCCCATGAGACGAGGTCCTCAAGGGAACAACCTTCACCAATAAGATCAATTGTAGCTTGATGAACTTACTCAACACCTCTTACCAGGCTTCCAAGATGGATAGACAAAGCAAGGCTTTAGATAAATATCAAACTAGCAAATGAAAAAGGATTTACCCTAGAACATCTTCCATCTAACAATAGAAAAATCCTTTCAATGGATTGATCTAGTTAGCTCGTAGAAGACTTGAACATCTCACCATCAATCTTTATGCACTAGATAATAACCAACATAGAGAAGCAACAAGAGTTGACAACAATCATCCACAAAGAAAGAAACCTTTACATAACCATATGCACCAATATAGATATGTCAATAAAACTCCAAGGAATGGAAGCTCCAAGAATCCAAACGTGAGGGTGAATGAGGAAGGGCAACCCTTTATATAGAGTGTTGCTCAACTTCCTTGACAATAGCATAATATTATCTCATGTAAGGTCCTTAGATCTAGCCTAGGGAGGAATAAAATATCATTTTCTCCAATTATTTAATCAAAAGTACATGAAATAATGAGGTGTTCAAGCCACATATACAATAATCCAAGTGAAATAGCCCCAAGGAAGAGGGATGTCTCCATTAATAAGGGAAGAAAGTGAGTCAAATGTCCAACATATAGCCTCCAAAGCCCTCTAATTAAGTAGATCCTCAGCCAATCTCGTCAATTTGTGCAATGAAAGACTCCCAAGTCTCCTCCAAAATGGATGCATGGGTCTCCAAGGTAAAAAAATCTTCCTAAATCACAAGTAAAACCCCTTAAGAGTGGATGGCTTCTCAAAATCAGCTCCGAGATGTCGTGTGAGGTGTTCAAGGTTCATGGCCCTCCTCAAATCATCCCAATCATCTCCTCAACTCATTGGAGAGCCTAGTAAGCCCACATGTGCCAAACAAAAGCCCCAATGCAACCTCGAAGGTGGACATTCCATCAAATGATGTGACACAAGCCTCAAAATGTGCAAACAAGGTGAGAGCTCCAAAACCTAGCACGTGGCATGCCACGAGAAGTCTTGGTAGATGAAAAATAGCTCCAAATTGTTTTGACCAATGCCTTGGGAATCATGAATATGTGAAGATGCCCAAAAATCAAGATGATTCCAATGTCTGAAAGGAACCTCATGTGCCACATCATATGATCAATCAATATGTCATCAAGTCCTCTAGTTCATCATAATCCGTGAAACCAAATAAATGCCCCCAATATCCATTGCTCTTAGTGATAGAAATGACTAGGATAGTGAAGAAATTTATTGGTATTACCCCTGGACAAAATAAGGGGTAACATATTTTATATTAATGGTTGAGTAATTGCAATAAAGGCATGTATATATGACAATAAATGAATAATGGTGTGGAGATCCATTTGAGAAATTGAGGCTTAAATGGGCCTCCTAAGGAAAACAATAAAATAAAATTTATGAACTAAAAAACTACACTTTTTAATAGCAATATCAGCTTATCTTGTTATTGATTTACTCAAATTTCAATTGTAGGCATTCGTTGGATGCAGAATTTAATTCTGCATTCTGCATCCAATGAGTGCCTACATTCGAAATTTGAGTAAACCTATAAGCAAATAAGTTGAGAATATGATTAAAAAAAAGTTTTTTCTGTCCGTCCAAAATTATTTACCCTTATGGTTGACATCATCATCTTGAATCCTATTGGTTCTTTTAAAGTTGATGTTGATATCACATTTTTTGTTTTGAGGCCCACTTTTTACCTCAAAATTTCTCTAATGAGTGACCTTCTAGAAAAGGGATTTCTAACCATGGCCATTATAACTATCCCATCCTTCTATTATCTATGCCTTAAGCATCATCCCAGCAATCACCTTTATTCTCATTCCAATGACCAATCTTCAATACTTGTTTGTTCTTTGTGGTAGTTGGTTCCATGTTGTGGTTGAATTGGTTCACTGCCTATAGAGTGCTAATGTCATCATCATCAAGATCTAGAAACCATTGAAGTGCATCTTCTAATGACAAGGCAAGCAACTTCAAAACAACATCAACATGTTGAGCATTCAACATAGTTAGCACTCTAATGATGGGAAGATTTTTCATGGCCTTATCTAGTAGATCATGAGGAATTCCAAGTTCCAACAACGATAGTAATTCAATGGATTATAAAGATAAGTCAATGAAGGTGTAGCCATGGTTCTTGCCATAATAGATTGACTTGGATCGTGAGGCAACAAGTACCTTGTATCTTCAAGAGAATTCAATGCTTGAGTACTTGAGCCTTATGATATCCTGGGTGAATTGTTCACTTGCCTTCTTCTATAATATGTGTCAGGTTCGGCTAGCAGTGGAACACGATTTTGTGAGAAACTTCTTATAGGTTATCTCCTTCTTGAACTTCCTTCAAGTAGAGTTGCCATACTAATCTTCTGATTTTATCATTTTTCTTTATCTCTGGAATAGTCTACCACTGTTTACCCAGTTGGACTATGGACTTGAGGCCAATGATCAAGAGGGTTTGAATGGGAGGTACTAAGGTGTAGTTAGGTTGTTAATAACATGATCCAACTAGGGACATGGATCTTTTTTAATATCCAGAAATTAGAAGGACAGCCTTTCCAAACCTCCCTGCAAGTTTAGCTACAGAACTGCGCATTTGTCAAACCCTTGCATCCTACCTTCAGGCTGAAAATTGTTGGTGTATGTTGAAGTCCATGTGCTTTGTGATTGCGCAGTTATCTTCTCCATTAAGGATACTTATGTTTACCTATTTAGATGACATGGTATGAGTTTGGATATTGCATTGAAGCTTGGGTTCTGTTTCCACCTAAATTGGTGAAGTTTAGTTGATACAAATTTCTCACAATTGATTTAGAAACTTGAAAGATTTTGAAACCATATAAATCTAGAGCCAGCTATGGGGTTCTGGGCTACATTTAAAACTAAACGAACACCATTATAGCAAATCAACTTAAGAAAGGATAAAATCTCATAGTCCCTTGGACTCAAAGTTGTAGTGTAAAATCTACCTATAAAAATGGTTGATAGTTGAAGAAATTAAACCTCACATTTACAGCCTCTTGTTTCCTTTCCCTCCACAACTTGGGTTCCCTGTTGTGCTTTAAGCTTTAATATTCTTTGTGTCTTGAGTTATGCTTTCTTTATTTTATTAAAGTAAAGAAACAAACTGTGTTTGTGTTTGTGGAGGTCCCATATATTTAGTGGGACTAGCAAGAACATCTGTTTTCAAATTTATGGCACAGGGGAGTACGTAGGGGATATCCCATTCTATACAATACATGAGATGTACTATAACAGAGATATTGGGAAGAAATATGATATTGTTCTTTAACTAAAAGTAAACAAATAAGTCTCAAATTTATTTCTGGCCTTATCATCTTTCGATTTGTACAATTTATGAGAAAAAAACTAATATTGCAGGCTATAGACATAGCACATACGTTTGATTGAGAGTGCTCACGGACTATTTTTTTTCATTGTACAGCCAATTTTGTTGGTGATTTCCAACACGATCAGTTTTGCAAATCCAAAAGCACCTCTGTATCCACGTCTTTCTCAGGGAGAGTTGTGGAATGAGGTATGTGACAAGTCTATCTGCTCTTGACTGAGTTCTAGACCATTATGAGTAGCATTTATTCCACAGTTTGAAAAATCTTCCATTAAATAATCAAGTGTTTGATGAATTATGTTTATCTTCATATTATTCTGAAATTGTTTTTGCCTTTTAAAATCATAGCAAGAAACAGTAATTGAATCATATACATTTATACCAAGAGCTTCATACCTGGGATGGACTGACTAATATAAACTATATTTGTGCTTCACTTTACTGGTTGCAAACATATTACAAGTTTATGATCTATGAATAAAGCTCTTTAGCTCTTTCTAGTATCTAAAGGAAATTGTACCGTTGATAATATCTTTTATGTTCAATTCTTTGAAAAGAAGATACCTAATCAATAGGATTTGTTACAACAAAATCTAGCAGCCCCATATGATATAAAGTCCCAAGCATCAAAGGTCTAGTCTTGTGCAGCTTAAAAAGGCTATCCACTGTCACCACAAGAGCTCTTCCTCTCACTTTTGGTTGGTTCTTCTCCAACTCAAAGGAGGCTTCCCTAAGAATAGGATTGCTAACTTCTAATGCTATAGAGTAGAGATCAAAAGTGATTTATTGAAGAGTTAGCCTAAGCAAGATGCGTGGTAGTAGTATAATTGAAGAATGAATGATGTGAGAAGAGAAAGACAAATGAAAACCCCAAGATCAAGTGCCTTATTATACCTTGGGAAAATGGAGTCAAGGAAACATAGATGAAAGAGGTTGAATGCATGAAGATGTGAGGCACTAGGGGGCTGCGATGTATGCCACAAATCAGCCTTACCTTGCTGATTGTTATAACAGAATATTATCTTGGAAGGCTAGAGGTGCCATACTTAAGCATTGTCATGAAAGTTTGGTTATGTTAATCCAGCAAAAAATGGATTTATTATATGAAAGGTGTACACAGCCACAATAGCAATAAGGGGGATAACATCTTCACATTACTCTATCCAGATTCCAAATGAAGCATGGTTCATTACAAGCCATTTGTATCGTACTGCAAGAATCTCCTCCTACAAAAATAGACATATGTAATTAAAGTGCATAGTGAAGGCCTCACCTAAAAATGATATTATACCTCCAATTCTCCATAAGGCTCCAAGCATATGATGTAAAAAACAATTCCAAAGGAAGAGCTCCTTAGTCCCCAAAGTCTCAAGTTTCAACCACCATAATGGAGAGAGAGCTCTTCTTTATAGAGGGGTTTCTTCTCATACAATAAAAAAACATTTTTTGCTATCCAACTCTATGACATGTCAAACAAATATTATAAAATTGGAGTAGTTAGATCCTTCCTCAATCCATGTTTGACCATGTCACAGTATGTGGACACAAACCTCTCAAGGAGAACTTGCCCTCTAAGATGGATGCATGCAAAATATAATAAAATAATCTTCAACCTAGGAGGATGTGCTTAAGGGTCCATCTAGAAAAGCTCAACTGTGTCATAATATGTGGACACATTCCTCTCAAGGAGAACTTGTCCTTCAAGATGGATGCATGTAAAATATAATAATAGAATCTTCAACCTAGGAGAATGTGCTCAAGGGCCCCCCTAGAAAAGTTCACAAAGTGTACACTCCTAGATGCATGAGATATAAAACAATAAAATAATCCTCCTAGGAGAAGGCTCCATAACAACCACCCAAAAATAGCAAGTGTTCCACAAGATGCATGCAATCAATTTCCATGTGTGAATCCCAAGATAACCAACTCCATGGATGAATCTGTAAGGTGCCAAGTTGTTAAATTTTAGGTATGTTCTATGCTAAAGAAATTTATTTCAGTGTTCACAGTTAGCTCAATATCTTTTCCAGATTAGCAATCACATCAGCATTAAAGTAAACTGCAAATAGAACATAAATATAAATTGCAGAAGACAAGCCAAGACAAGAGGACACAAGATGTGGCGCTAGCCATGGACAAAACCCAATGTGGGGAAACCCTTGATCAATTCTTCTTATATGTTCTTCAATAGTTCAGCAAAGAGAGAGAAAGATAGTACGTTTACAACAAAAGTCAACACTTTGACTTATCTAGATAAGAGCATAGATCATCTCTAAGAAGATGATACATGAGATCAATTGAAGACATGCTCCTTCAACTAATTCTCCAAGGTGACTCCTTCACTTATTGTTGTGCTGCATTTCGTCATCATGCTGCACCTCACCGTGCTGCACCATGTTGCACCCATCATCACTATGCTGCATTTCATCATGCTTCATTAGTCATGACTGTACCCATCACTGTACTGCATTATGTGCCATTGTTGCACCATGTTTCCATACTGACCTATGTGTTGGTCGTACCTTGCTTGCTTGTTGTCCCAATATTAGTTTGTTGTCCCTTGCTTGCTTGCTGTAGCATTGTATGCTTGGTGTATTTGCTGCTAAGTACCATACAATTGTCCCAATGTTAGTTAGTTGTCCCTTGCATGCCGCTTTCCTTCGGAGGCAGATGCTTTGACAGTTCTCGACAGTTCCGAAAGTTCCCGACAATTCCCGACATTTCCAGCAGTTCTCGACAGTTCTGGCAGTTCCGATAATTGCCGGTAGTTCCAGTAGTTCCTGGCAGGCCTAGCAGTTCCCGGCAGTCCTGACAGTTCCCTTCAGTTCTCAACAGTCCCGACAGTTCCGACAGTTTCCGGCAGTTCCCAGCAGTTCCAACAATTTCAACAATTCCGACAGTTTCGACTGTTCCAAACAGTTCCTGGCAGTTTCGGCAGTTCTCGGCAGTTTTGGTTTCTGCCCTCTATGTCAGCTTTCTCGGCTGTTCTAGCAATTCCCGGAAGTTTCAGCTTCTGCCCTCTGGATTAGGGTAGTGTTATCGCTTAGGATCTCTCCTCCTACTAAAACCCAAAGACAAGTAGAGGAAGAGATCCCAAGTGTGTTGGAATTTGAAATGACTTGAAGGCCACCTCTATTTATACTAAAACGTTGAGCACAAATGGGGTTTATTTGGTTGTTGGCCGACCTTGACGAATTGTCCCCTAACACAAATAAATTCATATCTCCATGAATACTTGTCGGAATTGGATGATCTTTAGATCAATCTTACACCTCTCAATGAGAGGGATCCAAGAAAAATATCAGCTTCCATTAATAAGATGACCCACATGGAGTTTGGCCCTAGTTTCCAATTTTAACACAAGTAGATAGAGCGCTCCACAAGAAATGTAGTCAAATCCCACAATAGCAAGTAGACCATCTCCACAAGTGTAGAAATAAGACCAAGCAAGAGCATATAATGCGTCACGTGTGGCCCTCCAAGTATGCCACATGCCTCTCAAAAAAGACCCTCCATAACCACGTCAAATAAAAAAATATATATACCAAGTCAAAGAGGTGAGAGCACTTTCCAATGAAGGTCAAAAGATGACGAGTGTAATTGAAATATTAATGCAATAAAGATGAGAGAGCACCTAGGAGAGGTGCACCCTAGAAAACTATGCCATCTAACTACCTCAACCACTAAACAAGTAATAAAATATCTCCATATGAAATGTGCCCTAGGAAGAAGTGCCAAAGTGGTTAGCTCTCATACTATGTGTTGTTTCCCAATATCATCCACTGATTTCCACCAAATCATGTGCATAAGACAAAGTGCACTGTAGAGAAATGTGCAAACCTCTCCAACAATTACATAAATTGTGCATATAATTGTGCCCAAGAGAGGAGTGTTGCATCCAAAATCTTAAGTTTCCTCCAATTAAACCCCTCAGAGTGTGAACAACTACCAAGTGAAGTAGGGCGCTCAAGCAAATAATCTTAACATGAATAAAATAGATTAAATCAACCTTAACATTGCACATAAACTTTAATTATCTAATAAAACCATAGGAAAACCTCCCAATAGTTATACTAACTATTTAAATCAACATGAACATGTGAATGAATGAGAGGGGTGCATTGCAACAAGTATTGTGCCATGCAAACAATTTATATCTCCTAGCAAAAACCACCATGATAACAACACAATGATAAAATAAAATCTCAACTTAGGCTTGAACCAAGGGTGCACTACCAAAGGACTATAACATGATTTTACCTCATCAAACCTTGAAAAAGGCTTGATGACCAAAGATGTATGTAGTATTCCCTCCTCATCTCATTCAAATTTAGGAAAAAGTACATCAGAACATCCACAAGGGTGCTAATATCATAAAACTCATTCCACCTAGGTGATATCTTGCAAATGTTACAATGCTAAGTCATATCACCCAAGGAAATCCCTCCAAGGCAAAGTACACTACCACACCACACATCATCCAAAGACATCAACATCACAAAGAGAAGGGGACAATAGCAATGCGAACCCATCCAATCGTCAAGTATGCCCCCACCATACATCCAACACAATAGGACCATGGAGAACACGCCTCATAGTGACACAAATAATAGAACATAACCATGTAAAAGTCACTAGGAAACTCCAACAATATCATGAAACATTACCTCCTAATACCATCATCATCTAACCCCTTGGGGGGACTAGAACCATCATCCATGAACAAGATGTAGCACATCCAAGATAAGCAAGTATATCCAAACCACGCTATACTGAGATAACATGTTCCAAAACCATCAAATATGCAACCAAGGGGTGATCAATAGGGCAAACACATGTGAGAAGACCACCAAAGCAACAAGCACAATCATCCAACCAAGGAGAAGTGAGACTCACCCAAACCAAATAGCTCCATCAAATGATCCAATGCCATGAAGAGAAGGGGTTCCATGAAGATGTATCACCCCAATTCAATCCAATGCTCCAAGATACCAACAACGAATCTCCATCAATATGATGAAAATCACAATGTGGAACCTCATACAATATGAGATGTGTTACTACCTAAACTAGCATCCAAGTGGAAAGAAACCACAAATACCACCTTTGGGTAATGGATGGGAATTGTGCCACTGTCTCATCAAGACAATTTCCCATTCAATTTTGGCTCATTCTCATAGGCCAAGGGGGTTATCCCTAATCTATTAATATTAGAGCTTAAGTAATCTTCATTATTTAATCAATTAGAGCAAGGGTTTACTTCAATATATGAATCCCACAAGATATATATAGCATAGGATTCCCCAAATAAGTGACTCAATGCTTTAAGATAAGACTTCAAAATAAAGAGCATAAACCACAATGATCCACTTAGGTATATTGTGAGTTAGAAAACCAGTAAATTAGTTCCAAATTCGATTTATGAAGTATGCAATAAAGAGGACCCAAATTTTCCATATTTTGTTTAACATCC
Organism: Pinus taeda; assembly: GCA_000404065.3. NCBI lineage: Eukaryota > Viridiplantae > Streptophyta > Pinopsida > Pinales > Pinaceae > Pinus > Pinus taeda. The sequence continues at coordinate 1,932 of APFE031481672.1, read as the reverse complement.
CAAGCCAATAATTGCTTAGAAGAAATCTCTTATGAAAAAAACAACTCTAGGCCAAATGATACCGCAAGAGATTCAATCATTTAACACCAAATGATCTTAGGTGATATGATTTTAAGTGCAAGTCAATTGTGTGCTTAGTTGAGGGCAAGTCCAAGTTGAAACTTGGACTGTCCTTTATCTTCGATTCTGTTTTATGAGTGATTAATTGCAGAATTCTAGATTTGAAATATAGATAAGAATCAACCCAAGAAGATAGATTATCACCCTTAATGTAAGACGTCTTGGATTATGAATTAGGTTTTATTGATATCTAGTAAATAACAACCCAAATTGCTTTGAATCAAGTGCACAATAAATAAACCAATGTAAATAGCAAGAATCACAAGGTAAATTTACCTTAGGATTTACCAAGAGTAACTTAGTATTTACCAAGAATATCTTTAAGTTGGGATGTGCAAGTAACATCAACTTAAGGATGATTTCACAACTAGAAAAGAAGATAAAGCTTGACAAAACCTTCTAGTACATCAATTAGCTCCAAGTCTAGGACTAAATATGTTAGGTCCCTATAATAATAGTGATTACTCCATTACTATTGTATTTGTATCCCTTATTAATATTGTTGTGCCCTTATTGTCCCCATATTGTTATTACTGTGCCCCATAGAATCACTCTATTGTGATTTTTGTGCCTTTATATTATTATTGTTAGGTCGGCTGGGTTATATTGTGACTCCTTAGACTCCTATATATAGAAAGGAGGTTTTGTCATTTGAATCATCAAAGAATCATTCATTTGTGTAATGTAAAGGAGGTTTCCCCCTCGAAGAGGCTGAATTCTAAGGCGTTGATTTATCTTATCTATCTTTTTGTGAGCTGGTTTCCTAACATCTGGTATTAGAGCTTTGGATTCTAGGATTTCGCTGCTTCAAATAAGTCATCGTCGCATTTTTGCTATAACTTTTTTCTGCTACGTTTCATAAGCAAAAAAAAAATAAAAAAACCCATTTGAGACGAAATCGCACTAAACCTTGGATCCGAATTTCAGAGCTTTTTGCGGTATATTTGCGGAGATATGATCTGAGGAAGTTGATCTTTTTGCAGACTCCTGAATTACATTCCAAATAGGTGACTTGGGGAAAATCGTCATAACTTTCTCTCTGAGCATCGGATTGAAGTTTCGTAAGAAGGTACAGAAATAGGACGGGTTGTAGTTTCCTGTATATGTTTTTCAAAGCCAAAGGTCGAAACAGGGACACGTGGCATGTCGTACAAGTTCGCTCTACTGAACTAGTCTATAAGTAGGTCACTGTGGGAGATTTGGCATAACTCTTCCTTGGAGAATCCAATTTGGATCACACTGGTGGCATTGGAAAGAGGACACAGAGGGCTACTGCAGGTCGCAATTTCAGAACTGGATGATCCGGAATTACAGAGATACATCAGAGGCAATATCGAGTTCCTACAAAGTGAAAAAAGGTGTGTAGATTTTTTAAATTTTTGCTTAAGCTTGGTTTGAAAAATTATTTTGAAGGAATTCAAAGGGCACAGTGGAGCATTATTATCGGTAACTGATGCCCTGAGGAAAGAAAATGCAAACACCTAGTAAGCAACCTGAAGCTCTAGCATGACACATGAAGAAGAGGGAAGAAATGCTACATGATATATCAAAATTACAAGACTAAGTGCAACAAATGTCACTCTCACAGAAGCTAAGATAAATGGTGTGGAATCTAAGATAAAGGGTGTGGAAGCTAAGATGGACGATTTGAATGTTGAAATTTGGTACCGGAGGACAGGTGGTTCCCTTAGGCTTTGATCTTTGGCCTAGGGAAAAGTGTCCAAAAGATTTTAATTTTTCTCCTAAAGTGACTTTATAATTTTTATAAAGTTAAAATCTAATTTAAAGTGACTTTAAGTGATAAAGTTACTA
>APFE031481671.1:0-24336 GCA_000404065.3 Pinus taeda | reverse complement strand
CTCAACCTCAACCATAGCTCCCTCACCATACCCCACTTAAGAAACCTCAAATGCTCTCTCAAACCAATCTGAACCTGAACAATAAGTAGGAACAATAGGTTTACAGTGGGGAGACATCCTAGCATGCTTATGTTGTGGAAATCCAAGAGATCAACCTTCCTTCTCGGAAGGTGATCTTAGATAATCACCCATCTTTTCCACATAGAGAGATTGAAGAGAACGAATAGACTGCCCCTCAAGCCAATGCACCTCCTTACCATGAATGGTTGGTCCACCCTAAACAACACGCCCTAGAAGAGGCTTAGCTTTGGGGAGAATTGAAGAACTTGTGTTTAAAAGTACCCCTTCTCCGAGCCATCAAAGATGTCCCCATTTACAACAAGCTTATCAAGGAAGTGTGTTTCAAAATACCTGGGAGAAGAAGAATAGATACCCCACTATCCATTTTGTTGGACAATTGTTTGACCTAATGCTTGGGAGGGTAATCTCCCCAAAGTACTTGGATAGTGGTAGCCCAGTAGTGTTTGTGCACATTGATGGCATTATGGTCCCTAATACCTTGATTGAGCTTGGGGCTGCAATCAATGTGATGACAAGGGAAACCATTCTCAAGCTAAATCTCCAAGGGGGCTTGAGGAAGACTACTATGATATTTTGTAACAACCCTCATGAAAATTCCATGTAATAAGGTATATAAAGGAAAGAATAAGACCATGGGCAAGGGACACTTATTCCAAGATTAATGTTGGGTAGGACATCTTGGTGTGGGTGTTCAGTCAGTTTACTATGGGAAAGGAGATTGCAGTTTATTATGGCAAAGGAGATTGGAAAAGGCAAAGACAAAGGAAAAGGAAAAGGCATTAAAAGGAAAAAAAGGAATTTTGGCTCATTTGTTTATGAAAATAAAGGAAATTAGGAGAAAAGTGACGTAAAAGGTCATAGGTTGCATGTGAGGAGGAAATTGAATGAAAATGATGGAAATTGAAGAAAATAGAGTACTCATTGACAAAAAGGCTTATGAGGATTAGTTGGCAACATCTTGGTCAATGTAAACACTTGGCTCAAGTTTTTGCTTAGGTTTTAGAGCAAGGAAGGGAAAAGCAGGCAAGGAAAGGAAAGGAAGGAAAGCAAGGATCAAGGAAGAAGAGCAGGATCAGGGAGATTCATCAGGAATACTTGCAGGTAGCATATTGCATGTTTGATTTCCTAGTTGGTTTGGACATGCATGGCTTTTCTTGTTGGTGTATGGTTCTCTTGTTGTCAGTGGCATGCATTTTCTGGGTTATGACAGTGGTTGTCGGCCTAGCCTCGCCTTTTTCTGGATGCCATGGTGTTGGGATATTTTTTTCGGTTTGGATCTTTGGTTTTTTCGGATGGATTTCAGAACTTCGGGCGGAGGTGGTCTCAAGGTTCATTCCCAAAGGCCAAGGAATCCCTTGATCCATTTTGGAAGGATACACGGTAAACTCTGAGGGAGGAATCTCAGTTTAGGGCCTAATGATCCGGTGTAGATTGTGGTAAAGCCTGAGAGACTGGTCTCGGTTTAGGGCCAAGTGATCCGTGGTTGGATTGCGGTAAAGCCTGAGAGACAAGAAGTCAAGAATTCCTCGAGGATAGTGATGGAGTGGAGATGGAATTCATAGTTCGGTTCGGTTATGATCGGAGCACCAGTTTTGGTGTGATCACGATTTGATGAGGGTGGAGGTGGTTTAACCTTTGGATTCCCTTGGTTGTTTTTGGATTGGTTTTCTTATGAGATCCCACATCCACATTTGGAATATGGCATGGGGGTGATTGGCTAAAAGAAATATTTGGTTCACCCATGTCTACAATCGGTTGGTACATGGAAGTCCCGAACCTTTTCAGATTTGCATATTAGTAATGAAAGCTAAGTTCTCTTACTCTTTCACTTGTTTATGTGTGGATTTAAAGGATGTCATATCTCTGATATTTACCTGGTTTTATGCTCGTTATAAGCATGGTTAATTGGTTGATTCATTTCATGGTTATTTCATGTAGTTAATTTTGAATGTTAAAATGATGGATGCAAGACCTAATTGATGTTATAATAGCTCAGTGGAGACGTTGGTGATCCTTCTTTCCATGGTTCATAAGTGGTTTTGGTCATTCATGCTTTGTCTTGTATCCTAAACCTGTAGGTTTCATTGATTCCAAGTGTTTGACAGAATGTCAATAGCAGTTGGGGATGGTTAGGCCTATTCCTGAGTTTTATTTCTCATTATTATTTTTTTTTTTTCTTTTATCTTTGTCATCATGTCTTCGATGGATTCTAAAAGTTACACAAATTCTGGGGAGTGGCCGAAATTCTGGGTTAGAAAAGTGCCTTGATCAAGGGATGTTGGCACAGGTCCGCTGGGAAAAGTCCTTGGATGGTGGCTTGTAGGCCTATGAGAGTGTCAAGAGGTGCCTAGATGCTGGCATGCCCATAGCACGAGAGCGTCCAAAGGTTAAGAGGTCTAAAAGGTCAGTGGGACCTAGCGGCAGGATGCCTGAGTGGCTGGGACGTCCCCTGGGGGTATTGTTGCTGATGTGGAAGGCATGGTTGATTTGTTTCCGTCGATTCCATTTCTTTAAGGTCACCAAGGAGGTTGAATCCCTTATAGTTAACTCTCTCGTCACACGTTTACCACGGTTGGACAGTTACTTGGGTAGATTTTCGAGGAGGCCGGTTACATACTGCAGCTTGCAGATAGACCCATAATAGCTCCCGAGGGATTTATTGAGGATGTAATGGTCTCCATTGACTCCTGGGAGTGTCCCGCTCATTTCCTTGTCCTGCAACCCAAAACCAAGTTTAATGGTTATCATATCATCTTAGGAAGACCTTGGTTGGCCACTTTTGATGCCTCATTAGTTGCAGGGTTGGGAACATGACCATAGAGAATGGGCATCCATCAAAAAATACTTGTGATGTACCCTCCTCCTCAACCTTCTATTGAGCATGACTTGCCCTTATTGTTAGAGGATGAGGAAGAAGGATAACTTTATGAGACATCCCCCTACCCAGTCTACACACTGGACACTGTTATAGGGGTAGGGAAACCTGATGAATATGAACTTATTGAACTACATTAGTATTTCTTTCTTTAAAGAAAAATATTTATAATTCTAGAAAGTGGACTTGTGACAATCCCCGTGTACAGTAAGCCTCACCATCCAAATAATCAACCACATTGGGTCCACGTGCTAGTCACGATGTGAAACAGTATTACAAGACCATGTAGCATGGTCACATGACACACACCAAGCTCTTTAACTAATCACATCAGTCGCCCAATTGAATTATTGATCCATGAATTCCATGAAAACAAGAACTAAGGGTTGAGGAAGGTACATCACATTTGACCAAGTTAGCATTGAAGTTGGAGGTTGAGGGGTGGTTTACTATGATAATTGCATGTCATATAATTATTTCAAAATAGTAATAATAATATATCCCAAGGATAATGTTTTTAACCTAGTTCGAGAAAGAAAGATAAGTGAGCTAAGGGTGGACAAAATAGTAATTTTTTTGTAGTGCATAAACAAAATTATGAGTATGCAAAGCAAGGAGGTAACATAAATGGGTATGATACCATGGAGAAGCTTAATGCCATGGGAAAAATATATAAAGTATGAGAAAGAGAAAAGAGAGACTTAGATACACCATAAGTATATAAGATAGAGTACAATGGATTTATTATTCATAAAGCCTAAGTCCCTTATGTTAAATTATATTGGGATGAAAGGGTACGAGTATCACATGTAGCATTTAGGAAGGGTGTTATATGTTCACCAATAAAATCGAGATGGATGCCTATAATATGATCGGGCTGACCAAGAAGTTATGCCTAGAACGAGTATGGTGTTGTGTCTAGACTAGTGAGCAAGGGACCATCTAGAATTCTCTTTTCACTAGCCATGAAAAATGTTACTAAATTGTGTTAGAGAAAAAATGTTTTGAAACGAGATGTATGATGAGGTAAAACCTTAGATTCATATAATGAGTATTTTTTTTTAATTAATTGCAAAAAGGAAGAAAAAAATAGTTGAGTAAATTGAGGTACATTACACTTTGGCCATTTTTGGCCAATGGATCTCCACTGGCGATTGATTGATTGAATTGTGCATATAAAGGTCGAAGGATTTCGGTATAATGGATTGGCTAAGCAACCCATAGATTTTTTTATTTTTATGTATTTTTTGTTATAATAATGTGTTGAAATCACTAGCTTGAGGGCTTGATCTATGTAGTCCACCTAATCCTAGTTTTCTAAGCTTGTCACTGAGTTGATTACAATATTGGAAAAAAATAAATATCTTAGACACTGGAAAATGACAATCTAGATTCTAGTGAAGAAAAATAAAGCATGAAACACTTAGACTACATCATTAATTATAATAATATCTTATTAGATATTTTTATTATTAGAGTAATCTAAGTGTTTAGTTGATCGTTAACAATAATTGTTTATTTAATATTATAATTTACCATTACAAACAATAAAAGTAAATTTATCTTATAATATTATATAATTTTATAAATGCTTAAAAACTCATTGGTAAATGTGTTTATTAAATTTTGTTAATATTATATTTATTTGTGTCAAATAGACAATTTGCTTTTAATTGAAAAAATATATAATCAAATTAATTATACAAGTTTTTGGATAATAAAAGTAAGTAAGATATTGTAGTTAATTAATTTTATATTAAATGATTTTAATCTCAAATTTTATTGTTAAAAAATTTAATCATTTTAAATTTATAATAAGTTTAAGATTTGGGAAATTTATGTGATTCATAATCGTAGGTTGAGTTTTAAAATCATAACATGTGTGTGTGTGTTTTTTTTTAAGTTTAAACTAAAATAGTTTTTTATCAAATTTAAAATAATGATAATTATATCTTGATACTTAATACACTTGAATATGATGAGTATTTTATTAGCATTAATCAGAGTGGATTAATTTTAAAAGAATAAATATATAATTAACATTTTAAACATCCTCGTCTTTTTACATTTAACATCACACTTTCTATCATAACAATCTAACACGACACTTTATATAATAATATCCTTTACTTCATATAACAATTTTGAAAAGAAACGATTCTCAACAAATTTCAAAGTTCCTTACATAAAGGAAAAAAAAAAGAAACATTTAACATCACACTTTCTATAATAACAATCTAACATGACACTTTATATAATAATATCTTTTACTTCATATAACAATTTTGAAAAAAAAGATTCTCAACAAATTTCAAAATTCCTTAAATAAAGGAAAAATAGAAAAAAGAAGACCCAAAACTTTTATCGCTTTTTCACTACATCGGTGAAAGAAATATATAATTTTGAAAAGAGAGGCTTCATAACAAATTTCAAATTTCATCCCATAGAAAAAAGAAGACCCAAAACTTTTATTACTTTTTCACCACGTGAGTGAAAAAAATTTACAATTTTGAAGAAAAACTCCGCGTAGCAAATTTCAAATTTCTTCCCTACAGAAAGAAAAGAAACCCAAAACTTTGATTGCTTTTTCACTACATTGGTGAAAGAAATGTACCAGAACTTACCCTTGCAGCACTCACTCAGTACGGTAGAGTAGAGTAAAGTACATATGAGATTATTGAAAATGTCAAAGCAGAAGAATGAGTCTAATTAGAAGACAAATGAATCCAAGTGGCAGCGCTGGGTATTCCACTGTTGAGCACGAATAGCATGTAGTACCCAGGCGGTGCTGCAACAGGGGTGGGAGGTGCCGTTACTAGGGCACTATAAATATTCTGCCCTGCTCCTCCTACTAATTCTAATTGTGGGCTGGCAGATGCAAGCAGAAGCAATCTCTGATGCATGGAAAAAGAGTGAGTAGTGAAGGTTGGAGGATAAATGTTGAACTGAATGGAAATGTTATGGTGATTATTTGCAGCGAACTGAACCTTGAAGCTACCGCCATAAGTGACCGAAGCAGGCAGCACAGAAATGATGGTGGGCTTCAGGGAAGATTCGTCTAAGTAATAAGGACTGTATGCTTGCAGACGAAGCTCTGTGGGAAACATAACGGTGAAAGTATAATTTTTGTTGGGGTTGGAACCTCCCACAAAAATCCTACCATCAGGCAATACAATTGCAGTGGAATGATACATTCTTGGAACAGTGGAACTTGCGAGTACTGAGAAGCGCTGCCCTGGCAATGCATTAGGTCTGTATAAATAAGGAGCAAGAGCTGGATTGGTTGCTTGCCCATAACCTGCACATCCCTTCTCCGCTCCATTGATAATCAAATTTCACCGGTGGGCAGAAGCAGCATATCTCCCAGAACTCTGGGAGCAGGCATGTTCTCCATTGCCCAATCGGCATTGGGATCTGTGATAACCATTCTTCCACAGCTCTGGAGCGCGTCAGTGAAAATCCCTGCGAGTGACAAATTGTAATTCTCAACAGGAGCACCACCGCAGATCATAATTTCTGTCCTCCGAAATGCATCAGATGCGGACAGTGGCAGCATCACAGATGAGGCGGTGGTGGGGTAATTTCTTGGGCCATCTGGGATTCTTGGAAAATGCCTGACCACAACATTTCTTTGGTAATCAAGCAAGATGGAATCACGGTTGGCGAAGATGAAGAGATTTCCATCGGATGAGAGATGAAGAAAAGGATAGAGATTGTACAGGCTCTGCAGGTTTTGGGACACATAGGTGTCTTCTAGAAACGTCAGATCGTAAGCTCCCTCACCAGGCTTCCTTGGTGGCAGGAATTCGTAGGTAAAAGCGTAGTTGCCGCCCACAACAATACTTCTACCGTCAGGAAGGATCTGGTTTGAAGCATACCATCGACTGTCCAAAAGCCCAGATCCAGGTTCACCAGCTGGATCAACCCAATCACATGTAGAAGTTTCACAAGGTACAAATTTACGAACGCTCTTGTATCCATCGTTCCATCCGCCAGTGCTAACCAAAGTACCGTCCGCAACAAAGGCTCCCGATGAACACCAAGTATCAGTCCTCAGCGTCAACGGTCTCACCTTGTTTTTAGCAATGTTGTATTCTATGGAGTGAGCTGAGCAATCATAACCAGCTGATCTACCTATGCAAATTCCATTTGCGAGGCTTATATTAGAATCACCAAAATCTGCGTAATCGTACATCACCACTGTACCCATAATGGTGGCGGCCATATGCATCGCCGACACACCTCCATTTTCAACCACCACTTCCCATCTCCCAGGGCCAGGGCTTACCATATCACGGCCATCGGCCTTGCAAATATTGATTACCAGAATATACACCACAAATTGAATCCAAATGCAGCACTTGGACTCCATGATATGATATCCAGAAATCGGTATTGCTGTTGGTACTCTCTGCAGAGGCGAGTTCATGAGCTGAGCTTTTATAGAGAGGTGATCTCAAATGCATAGTTTTAATCGGTCTCCACCTTCCAACCATAGTGGATGTATGTGCTCTTTCAACGTGGCCAACCTCAATCAAAACTCACTCTTATTTCATTTCTGGCTGGATCACAAACCACAATAAACATGACCAGACCAACTTGGAATGGAAAATATAAGCAAAATAGCATTTCCAAAACTCTATTTTCGCAATCACAATAAACTTCTCACGTTTATAATTATTATTATATATATTTTAAGGTGGCAAAAATATATTAAGGTGAGGAGTTGTTTTCTTACAATTTTTTGGACTTTTCACTGTAGAATTTGGCTGAGAAAAAATTGAGGTGGCATTTTGATTTGTGTTATTTAAACTCGTTTTTTGATTGTATATATAGATTCAGCACCCATCCTGAAAAGTGATTTCAATAAATTCCTGCAGGGTTTTAGAGAAATTAGACAGGAAAATCCCACCAGAAAGGATTCCAAAAAATCTCACTAAAAACAACTCGTTAATGTTACAACAAACTTTGTGGGGGGAATTGTGATATTAGTTGTTTAAAGTGTGTTTTTTTTCTAAAAAATGGATTCAACCCCTTGAATACTCCTCAGGCACCTACCTCTAGATTATACAACTCAAACTTCTAAATTTTAACAAATATATGCCTTAATAATGGAAAATTTGACAAAAAAATATGCCTATGAAATCTCCAAAACTTAAAACAGCGAGACTACGACTATATTTCTTGTTTAAATATTCCACAAAAAACTAGGGAATTGTGTCATGTAATCTAAACAATTCCATCTAATTATTCCATGTTCTTCTTTTATCATGATAGGACAGAAATGTGATATATTTATGAGTTTAAAACTACATATTGAATAACAAAAAAATTATAATATCATAAAGAATTGCATCAACAACAAAAAAATTACCAACTATATAAAACAAGTAAAATTGAGTAATATCATTAAATTCATTAATACAAATCAAAACATTATTGCCAAAATCCCATTTTCAAAAACATTAAATGTCACCCACCTCAAGATACATGAAGTAAATTGTGAATATGTTATATGTTAAATTGTGGTTTTGTTTAATTATTGCACACAATTGTGAGTGAGGTTGTGATGTTTAGTTGTTTAAAATGTGCTTTTGACTAGACAAATGGGTTGAAAACTCCTCTATCACCTAAATTGTGCAAGTTATGCAACTCAAACTTCAAACTTTTAACAAATATCTTCCCTAATACAACTAAAATTGGCAGAAAATTATCCCTGTTGAATCTTCAAAACTTAAAATAGCTAAAATATGGATATATTTCTTATTTAAATATTCCAATATAAATTGGAAAATTTTGGTACATAAATTAAATAGCTTCATCTATTTTTTTTTGTTTTTTGTTTTGAACAAGTTAAAAATGTGATCATTATTTATTATTTATATTTGAGTTTGAAAATAAATATTAAACAACAAAAAGTTATAATATCATAAAGAATAGTATCAACAACAAAAAAAAACACCAAAACAAGTAAATTGAATCTTTAAATTAAATATCATTAAATCCATTAATGCTAGTTAAAACACCATTAAAAATCTTATTAAGAGATTGTTAATTTTCTAATCTTTACAAACAACCAGGTTCACCAAATATAAGCAACTCAAAATGAAGTCTTGTATGCATACTATTCATGTCCATGAACATAAATGCTAACATCAATATTCATATAACAAACTTTAAATGAGGATGGTATACAATAAGGGTTCTAATTCTTTATAATATTTCTCTTACACATGCTTATTTAAAATGTGTATAATGAGATGTAATTTTAATGGAGTAGTCTTTAAGTGAGATTTTTGGGAGTTTTGAGCATATTTTTGGGGAATCCCATAAAAGTCACGAGTACTCAAATTTAAATTAAATGAATAATTTATATATTATGTTTGTAACTAAATTTATAATGATTTTGTATTTACTAATAAATTATAAGGTTAGTGTATTGATTGTGTATTTGAATAAAATTATAAAAAATGTGGAAATTTATTAAATATTAAAAAACAATTTTTTTTACAACTGTAATGTGTTTGTGTGTGAGAGAGAGGTTTTCTTCTCCGAGGAAATATTAAAAATCGTAGTTTGGAAAATATGTGTGTGTGTGTGTGTGTGTAAGGTTTTCTTCTCCTAGGAAATATTAAAATTCTTAAATTGGAAAAAATATTTACTTTATTATTAATCAAGATTTCAGTAGAGTTCTAATTTCAATGCTTTAGAAATGTTTAGAAAAAATTATAATGTTAAACTTTTCACACGATTTGCTATCAATTAGAATTGTAAAATAAATGAGCTTAAGAATCCAACAACATGGATGGCACATAGCCTACTAGGTATACTCTCCCTTGAGAAATACTATTTTATGCATCCTACAATATCCAAGTAAATGCAATTGAATTATAATCCCTAATAAAATATGAACTAAGAAGGTCTATCCACTCTCATCCCAATAATTCATTCCCTCTCTTTAAGATAACTATGTGCTCTAGCACTTGGGATATCTTGAACGTTATAATCACTATATTTCTCTTTGAGTTTCAATGTTAATTTAGTTTCTAATAAGATAGACAAATTATTTATGTAGATGTGATTCCCAAGGAGTGAGCATGTCAGTATAGATGGGGTTGGAATCCTCAGTGGGGAGGATAATATCACCTCCTCCCTAATCTACACCCACTTGACAATTATTTTAACTATTTAAAATGAACTTGATATTATTTCATTATTTAAAAAATATTTAAAAATTTTTTATTAGTTATTAATTTGCTTTAAAATTCTAAAACTTCATTTACCTTAAAAATTCAAAAAAGATCAACATATTAAATGAAATTTGTGTGTGTGTGTGTTTGTGTTTAAGAGTATATATTTTTAGAAAATTAATGTACGACACCCACATGTTATGACATAAATCTAGTGAGAGGAAAAAATCGAATTCCCAAGGTCAAAGTTTACATCTTAAGTAGCTCAAAAATGCATTCAAGTTGTTCTCTTGAGAATATTAAGATCTCTTATGGGGAATGAAATGGCCACACCAATAATTGAGTGGGAAAGTCTATGGTCATAACTCAACGCAACTGTCTTAGTTGCAGAGAAGCGTGTCAAGTGGCCAAAAAATACAAAATGAAGAAATGGAATGGAAATAAAGATAGGTTATCTATCCAAATTATTATATCGTTGGATCACCCTTTGTGATCTTGACCATCTGAATAATTAACCAGATGTGGGCCATGCCCTAGCACTCTTGTGAACCAATGTTACATGACCATGTAGCATTATCATGTGATGCACACCACACTGTTTAAAAAATTGTATGAGTAACCCACTTAAATGGTTGATCAGTGAATTCTATCAAAACAAGGACTAAGGGTTGACGATGGTACATCGCATTTAACCAATATAATATTGAAAGAAGAGGTTGAGGGGCAGTTTACAATGATAACAACATGACATATAGGTATTGCATATAGAAATTGCGCAGTTTCTGAGCCCAGTAGGCTGCAAGTCAGATTTGCGCAATTTCTGGAGGGGAGACTGGTTCCCCTCTAGTATTGCGCAATTTCTTGAGCTAGTTGCTCAGCCAGCAACTAGACCAACTCTACAGAAGCAGCCTCTGACGAGAGTGTAACAAGATATCATGCAGAGGCTGGGAAGCTGCTAGAAAACCACTAAATCTCATGCACTTGATAGTGCAAGACATGCTGTTGAGGATGGTTGGTAAGGAGGCTCCAAAACGTATCTAAGGAAAAATTTTGGAGGGTGGTTGTAGCCGCTACAACAGTGTGCATATAGAGTGGCGGGGTTTACTTTTGCAACTAGACTAGCCTTTCCCTTTCATGACATTTAAATTAGCATTTACGTTTGATTAATGGCATTTTCATTCCTGTCGTTAGAATCAAGTTCATCTCCTTGCAATCACGATATGCTTTCATAAGAAATTATATTTGTAGTTAGTCGAAGGAGTGGTATTTGAATACCTTGATCTAATCTAATGACTGAGGATGACATAGCTAGAAGCTACCGTGTTGTGCATATAGCACTATCACCTCTAAGTTTGCATGAACACCAAGTTGATAATTTAGGTTAATAAGCATTGGGAGTTGCAACATCCTTGGTGCAATACCATAGCTCATCATTTTTTGGCGCTGTTGTCGGGGAGGTGTTCAAGTAGGTGTTGTTTCTACTTATGAGTTACTTGTTTTTTGCTTTGCATTAGTCTTATTGGTTTGAAAGCTCCACGGAAAAAAAAAGGAGAAAGAGAATTCAAAAAACATAGCTAGTTCTTTCATGCCTCGTAGGAGTAGGGAAAATCAAGGGAAATTCTTACCAAAAACCCCCACCCCTTCAAGAAGTCAACTTGTATTCTTCTCTGGTGATTGTGAACTTTCCTATTTCACTATATGGGAATTAAAAAAGCCTCTAGGAGAGGAACCTGGAATTTTTGAGGAACGCATAGGGGAAGAAAAACATATCTCACCTACACAAACCATGGCTAAAAACAGATAAGATGAGATTTTCCCTATCATGGAAACTAATGGGTAGGCTAGAATGAATAATATAAGCCATGTTTCCTTCTACGTTTCCATGGCCTAACCTCTGGGGATCCTCACACCTTCGTGTTTGAATTTGTTGTTTTTTGTAGGACCTATGACTATGCCTTGGATGAACATAAGCTAAATTTACTTCCATCTGCCCGAAAATATGTACCCTTGCACTCGTTTATGATTTACCTAAAGGCAACATCACTACCTAGGCCTAAATGCAACAAGCCTTCAATGACAAGTACAGTGATTACTACAGTTCCAAGGAAACAAAGTAGGAAATCTTTAGGATGACCCTGGGAACAAATGAATCCTTAGAGGACTATGAGGAAAGATTCCAACTCAATTATAGGAGGGCTAATTGTACCCTTCATCTCGAATCACTAAAGCTAGTTCTTCTACGAGGGATCCGGGAGGATGTAATGGAAACCCTCAACATATTGTCTTGAAGAGACATCTCTTAATTTCTTTATGATGTCATCAAAACAATATATACAAATCACTCTAGGGCTGCTAGAAAAAAGGGTGGGTCTATCAAAGGCTTGGTTAGTTCATCTCCCTTTACACCAGCCCTCAAACATGGGATAGGAAGTACGTTGGAGGATTTTAAGAGTGGCATGTTGCATACGTTTCCCCTACAGATGGATACAGCGCAAACTAAAAGGAACCAAGAGGAAGCAGAAAGGGCACTAGGTATCTTCCACCTTAGATGCACTGAGAGACACCCTAGGAATGAGTGCCCACTGAATGTCATAGGAGTTTGCTTTGTTTGTAAAGAAAATCATGCAATAGAGGAACGTCTCTCTATGATAGGTCTGAAGGCTATATACCAAGCGGAAAAAGGTGGTTCAGAGAAACTCTGCTTTATTAACCAAAGGAGGCCTTAAGGCCCTCAAACATATTAGCAGGGAATGCCAGGTGTGCACTATCCTCATTAAAATCCAAATAAGAATGCACCTTTCCAACGTTGGTTGCCTTCCACTCATCCATCATGGCCCACACCTCCTCTTCGGCCTTATACTCCTCAATATCCTCCTTGTCCTATTAACCCTGCTTTCCAACCATATCCACCACAATATTCCCAATGGAGAAACCTCTCACCAGGGTGGAGGCCTCAAACAACACAACCTCCTGCTCTACTACCTCCACCTCAACCTCAACCATAGCTCCCTCACCATACCCCACTTAAGAAACCTCAAATGCTCTCTCAACCCAATCTGAACCTGAACAATAAGTAGAAACAATAGGTTTACAGTGGGGAGACATCCTAGCATGCTTATGTTGTGGAAATCCAAGAGATCAACCTTCCTTCTCGGAAGGTGATCTTAGATAATCACCCACCTTTTCCACATAGAGAGATTGAGGAGAACGAATAGACTGCCCCTCAAGCCAATGCACCTCCTTACCATGAATGGTTGGTCCACCCTAAACAACACGCCCTAGAGGAGGCTTAGCTTTGGGGAGAATTGAAGAACTTGTGTTTAAAAGTACCCTTTCTCCAAGCCATCAAAGATGTCCCCATTTACAACAAGCTTATCAAGGAAGTGTTTTTCAAAATACCTGGGAGAAGAAGAATAGATACCCCACTATCCATTTTGTTGGACAATTGTTTGACCTAATGCTTGGGAGGGTAATCTCCCCAAAGTACTTGGATAGTGGTAGCCCAGTAGTGTTTGTGCACATTGATGGCATTATGGTCCCTAATACCTTGATTGAGCTTGGGGCTGCAATCAATGTGATGACAAGGGAAACCATTCTCAAGCTAAACCTCCAAGGGGGCTTGAGGAAGACTACTATGATATTTTGTAACAACCCTCATGAAAATTCCATGTAATAAGGTATATAAAGGAAAGAATAAGACCATGGGCAAGGGACACTTATTCCAAGATTAATGTTGGGTAGGACATCTTGGTGTGGGTGTTCAGTCAGTTTACTATGGGAAAGGAGATTGCAGTTTATTATGGCAAAGGAGATTGGAAAAGGCAAAGACAAAGGAAAAGGAAAAGGCATTAAAAGGAAAAAAAGGAATTTTGGCTCATTTGTTTATGAAAATAAAGGAAATTAGGAGAAAAGTGAGGTAAAAGGTCATAGGTTGCATGTGAGGAGGAAATTGAATGAAAATGATGGAAATTGAAGAAAATAGAGTACTCATTGACAAAAAGGCTTATGAGGATTAGTTGGCAACATCTTGGTCAATGTAAACACTTGGCTCAAGTTTTTGCTTAGGTTTTAGAGCAAGGAAGGGAAAAGCAGGCAAGGAAAGGAAAGGAAGGAAAGCAAGGATCAAGGAAGAAGAGCAGGATCAGGGAGATTCATCAGGAATACTTGCAGGTAGCATATTGCATGTTTGATTTCCTAGTTGGTTTGGACATGCATGGCTTTTCTTGTTGGTGTATGGTTCTCTTGTTGTCAGTGGCATGCATTTTCTGGGTTATGACAGTGGTTGTCGGCCTAGCCTTGCCTTTTTCTGGATGCCATGGTGTTGGGATATTTTTTTCGGTTTGGATCTTTGGTTTTTTCGGATGGATTTCAGATCTTCGGGCGGAGGTGGTCTCAAGGTTCATTCCCAAAGGCCAAGGAATCCCTTGATCCATTTTGGAAGGATACACGGTAAACTCTGAGGGAGGAATCTCAGTTTAGGGCCTAATGATCCGGTGTAGATTGTGGTAAAGCCTGAGAGACTGGTCTCGGTTTAGGGCCAAGTGATCCTTGGTTGGATTGCGGTAAAGCCTGAGAGACAAGAAGTCAAGAATTCCTCGAGGATAGTGATGGAGTGGAGATGGAATTCATAGTTCGGTTCGGTTATGATCGGAGCACCAGTTTTGGTGTGATCACGATTTGATGAGGGTGGAGGTGGTTTAACCTTTGGATTCCCTTGGTTGTTTTTGGATTGGTTTTCTTATGAGATCCCACATCCACATTTGGAATATGGCATGGGGGTGATTGGCTAAAAGAAATATTTGGTTCACCCATGTCTACAATCGGTTGGTACATGGAAGTCCCGAACCTTTTCAGATTTGCATATTAGTAATGAAAGCTAAGTTCTCTTACTCTTTCACTTGTTTATGTGTGGATTTAAAGGATGTCATATCTCTGATATTTACCTGGTTTTATGCTCGTTATAAGCATGGTTAATTGGTTGATTCATTTCATGGTTATTTCATGTAGTTAATTTTGAATGTTAAAATGATGGATGCAAGACCTAATTGATGTTATAATAGCTCAGTGGAGACGTTGGTGATCCTTCTTTCCATGGTTCATAAGTGGTTTTGGTCATTCATGCTTTGTCTTGTATCCTAAACCTGTAGGTTTCATTGATTCCAAGTGTTTGACAGAATGTCAATAGCAGTTGGGGATGGTTAGTCCTATTCCTGAGTTTTATTTCTCATTATTATTATTATGATTATTTATCTTTGTCATCATGTCTTCGATGGATTCTAAAAGTTACACAAATTCTGGGGAGTGGCCGAAATTCTGGGTTAGAAAAGTGCCTTGATCAAGGGATGTTGGCACAGGTCCGCTGGGAAAAGTCCTTGGATGGTGGCTTGTAGGCCTATGAGAGTGTCAAGAGGTCCCTAGATGCTGGCATGCCCATAGCACGAGAGCGTCCAAAGGTTAAGAGGTCTAAAAGGTCAGTGGGACCTAGCGGCAGGATGCCTGAGTGGCTGGGACGTCCCCTGGGGGTATTGTTGCTGATGTGGAAGGCATGGTTGATTTGTTTCCGTCGATTCCATTTCTTTAAGGTCACCAAGGAGGTTGAATCCCTTATAGTTAACTCTCTCGTCACACGTTTACCACGGTTGGACAGTTACTTGGGTAGATTTTCGAGGAGGCCGGTTACATACTGCAGCTTGCAGATAGACCCATAATAGCTCCCGAGGGATTTATTGAGGATGTAATGGTCTCCATTGACTCCTGGGAGTGTCCCGCTCATTTCCTTGTCCTGCAACCCAAAACCAAGTTTAATGGTTATCATATCATCTTAGGAAGACCTTGGTTGGCCACTTTTGATGCCTCATTAGTTGCAGGGTTGGGAACATGACCATAGAGAATGGGCATCCATCAAAAAATACTTGTGATGTACCCTCCTCCTCAACCTTCTATTGAGCATGACTTGCCCTTATTGTTAGAGGATGAGGAAGAAGGATAACTTTATGAGACATCCCCCTACCCAGTCTACACACTGGACACTGTTATAGGGGTAGGGAAACCTGATGAATATGAACTTATTGAACTACATTAGTATTTCTTTCTTTAAAGAAAAATATTTATAATTCTAGAAAGTGGACTTGTGACAATCCCCGTGTACAGTAAGCCTCACCATCCAAATAATCAACCACATTGGGTCCACGTGCTAGTCACGATGTGAAACAGTATTACAAGACCATGTAGCATGGTCACATGACACACACCAAGCTCTTTAACTAATCACATCAGTCGCCCAATTGAATTATTGATCCATGAATTCCATGAAAACAAGAACTAAGGGTTGAGGAAGGTACATCACATTTGACCAAGTTAGCATTGAAGTTGGAGGTTGAGGGGTGGTTTACTATGATAATTGCATGTCATATAATTATTTCGAAATAGCAATAATAATATATCCCAAGGATAATGTTTTTAACCTAGTTCGAGAAAGAAAGATAAGTGAGCTAAGGGTGGACAAAATAGTAATTTTTTTGTAGTGCATAAACAAAATTATGAGTATGCAAAGCAAGGAGGTAACATAAATGGGTATGATACCATGGAGAAGCTTAATGCCATGGGAAAAATATATAAAGTATGGGAAAGAGAAAAGAGAGACTTAGATACACCATAAGTATATAAGATAGAGTACAATGGATTTATTATTCATAAAGCCTAAGTCCCTTATGTTAAATTATATTGGGATGAAAGGGTACGAGTATCACATGTAGCATTTAGGAAGGGTGTTATATGTTCACCAATAAAATCGAGATGGATCCCTATAATATGATCGGGCTGACCAAGAAGTTATGCCTAGAACGAGTATGGTGTTGTGTCTAGACTAGTGAGCAAGGGACCATCTAGAATTCTCTTTTCACTAGCCATGAAAAATGTTACTAAATTGTGTTAGAGAAAAAATGTTTTGAAACGAGATGTATGATGAGGTAAAACCTTAGATTCATATAATGAGTATTTTTTTAATTAATTGCAAAAAGAAAGAAAAAAATAGTTGAGTAAATTGAGGTACATTACACTTTGGCCATTTTTGGCCAATGGATCTCCACTGGCGATTGATTGATTGAATTGTGCATATAAAGGTCGAAGGATTTCGGTATAATGGATTGGCTAAGCAACCCATAGATTTTTTTATTTTTATGTATTTTTTGTTATAATAATGTGTTGAAATCACTAGCTTGAGGGCTTGATCTATGTAGTCCACCTAATCCTAGTTTTCTAAGCTTGTCACTGAGTTGATTACAATATTGGAAAAAAATAAATATCTTAGACACTGGAAAATGACAATCTAGATTCTAGTGAAGAAAAATAAAGCATGAAACACTTAGACTACATCATTAATTATAATAATATCTTATTAGATATTTTTATTATTAGAGTAATCTAAGTGTTTAGTTGATCGTTAACAATAATTGTTTATTTAATATTATAATTTACCATTACAAACAATAAAAGTAAATTTATCTTATAATATTATATAATTTTATAAATGCTTAAAAACTCATTGGTAAATGTGTTTATTAAATTTTGTTAATATTATATTTATTTGTGTCAAATAGACAATTTGCTTTTAATTGAAAAAATATATAATCAAATTAATTATACAAGTTTTTGGATAATAAAAGTAAGTAAGATATTGTAGTTAATTAATTTTATATTAAATGATTTTAATCTCAAATTTTATTGTTAAAAAATTTAATCATTTTAAATTTATAACAAGTTTAAGATTTGGGAAATTTATGTGATTCATAATCGTAGGTTGAGTTTTAAAATCATAACATGTGTGTGTGTGTTTTTTTTTAAGTTTAAACTAAAATAGTTTTTTATCAAATTTAAAATAATGATAATTATATCTTGATACTTAATACACTTGAATATGATGAGTATTTTATTAGCATTAATCAGAGTGGATTAATTTTAAAAGAATAAATATATAATTAACATTTTAAACATCCTCGTCTTTTTACATTTAACATCACACTTTCTATCATAACAATCTAACACGACACTTTATATAATAATATCCTTTACTTCATATAACAATTTTGAAAAGAAACGATTCTCAACAAATTTCAAAGTTCCTTACATAAAGGAAAAAAAAAAGAAACATTTAACATCACACTTTCTATAATAACAATCTAACATGACACTTTATATAATAATATCCTTTACTTCATATAACAATTTTGAAAAAAACGATTCTCAACAAATTTCAAAATTCCTTAAATAAAGGAAAAATAGAAAAGAGAAGACCCAAAACTTTTATTGCTTTTTCACTACATCGGTGAAAGAAATATATAATTTTGAAAAGAGAGGCTTCATAACAAATTTCAAATTTCATCCCATAGAAGAAAGAAGACCCAAAACTTTTATTACTTTTTCACCACGTGAGTGAAAAAAATTTACAATTTTGAAGAAAAACTCCTCGTAGCAAATTTCAAATTTCTTCCCTACAGAAAGAAAAGAAACCCAAAACTTTGATTGCTTTTTCACTACATTGGTGAAAGAAATGTACCAGAACTTACCCTTGCAGCACTCACTCAGTACGGTAGAGTAGAGTAAAGTACATATGAGATTATTGAAAATGTCAAAGCAGAAGAATGAGTCTAATTAGAAGACAAATGAATCCAAGTGGCAGCGCTGGGTATTCCACTGTTGAGCACGAATAGCATGTAGTACCCAGGCGGTGCTGCAACAGGGGTGGGAGGTGCCGTTACTAGGGCACTATAAATATTCTGCCCTGCTCCTCCTACTAATTCTAATTGTGGGCTGGCAGATGCAAGCAGAAGCAATCTCTGATGCATGGAAAAAGAGTGAGTAGTGAAGGTTGGAGGATAAATGTTGAACTGAATGGAAATGTTATGGTGATTATTTGCAGCGAACTGAACCTTGAAGCTACCGCCATAAGTGACCGAAGCAGGCAGCACAGAAATGATGGTGGGCTTCAGGGAAGATTCGTCTAAGTAATAAGGACTGTATGCTTGCAGACGAAGCTCTGTGGGAAACATAACGGTGAAAGTATAATTTTTGTTGGGGTTGGAACCTCCCACAAAAATCCTACCATCAGGCAATACAATTGCAGTGGAATGATACATTCTTGGAACAGTGGAACTTGCGAGTACTGAGAAGCGCTGCCCTGGCAATGCATTAGGTCTGTATAAATAAGGAGCAAGAGCTGGATTGGTTGCTTGCCCATAACCTGCACATCCCTTCTCCGCTCCATTGATAATCAGAATTTCACCGGTGGGCAGAAGCAGCATATCTCCCAGAACTCTGGGAGCAGGCATGTTCTCCATTGCCCAATCGGCATTGGGATCTGTGATAACCATTCTTCCACAGCTCTGGAGCGCGTCAGTGAAAATCCCTGCGAGTGACAAATTGTAATTCTCAACAGGAGCACCACCGCAGATCATAATTTCTGTCCTCCGAAATGCATCAGATGCGGACAGTGGCAGCATCACAGATGAGGCGGTGGTGGGGTAATTTCTTGGGCCATCTGGGATTCTTGGAAAATGCCTGACCACAACATTTCTTTGGTAATCAAGCAAGATGGAATCACGGTTGGCGAAGATGAAGAGATTTCCATCGGATGAGAGATGAAGAAAAGGATAGAGATTGTACAGGCTCTGCAGGTTTTGGGACACATAGGTGTCTTCTAGAAACGTCAGATCGTAAGCTCCCTCACCAGGCTTCCTTGGTGGCAGGAATTCGTAGGTAAAAGCGTAGTTGCCGCCCACAACAATACTTCTACCGTCAGGAAGGATCTGGTTTGAAGCATACCATCGACTGTCCAAAAGCCCAGATCCAGGTTCACCAGCTGGATCAACCCAATCACATGTAGAAGTTTCACAAGGTACAAATTTACGAACGCTCTTGTATCCATCGTTCCATCCGCCAGTGCTAACCAAAGTACCGTCCGCAGCAAAGGCTCCCGATGAACACCAAGTATCAGTCCTCAGCGTCAACGGTCTCACCTTGTTTGTAGCAATGTTGTATTCTATGGAGTGAGCTGAGCAATCATAACCAGCTGATCTACCTATGCAAATTCCATTTGCGAGGCTTATATTAGAATCACCAAAATCTGCGTAATCGTACATCACCACTGTACCCATAATGGTGGCGGCCATATGCATCGCCGACACACCTCCATTTTCAACCACCACTTCCCATCTCCCAGGGCCAGGGCTTACCATATCACGGCCATCGGCCTTGCAAATATTGATTACCAGAATATACACCACAAATTGAATCCAAATGCAGCACTTGGACTCCATGATATGATATCCAGAAATCGGTATTGCTGTTGGTACTCTCTGCAAAGGCGAGTTCATGAGCTGAGCTTTTATAGAGAGGTGATCTCAAATGCATAGTTGTAAGTGGTCTCCACCTTCCAGCCATAGTGGATGTATGTGCTCTTTCAACGTGGCCAACCTCAATCAAAACTCACTCTTATTTCATTTCTGGCTGGATCACAAACCACAATAAACATGACCAGACCAACTTGGAATGGAAAATATAAGCAAAATAGCATTTCCAAAACTCTATTTTCGCAATCACAATAAACTTCTCACGTTTATAATTATTATTATATATATTTTAAGGTGGCAAAAATATATTAAGGTGAGGAGTTGTTTTCTTACAATTTTTTGGACTTTTCACTGTAGAATTTGGCTGAGAAAAAATTGAGGTGGCATTTTGATTTGTGTTATTTAAACTCGTTTTTTGATTGTATATATAGATTCAGCACCCATCCTGAAAAGTGATTTCAATAAATTCCTGCAGGGTTTTAGAGAAATTAGACAGGAAAATCCCACCAGAAAGGATTCCAAAAAATCTCACTAAAAACAACTCGTTAATGTTACAACAAACTTTGTGGGGGGAATTGTGATATTAGTTGTTTAAAGTGTGTTTTTTTTCTAAAAAATGGATTCAACCCCTTCGAATACTCCTCAGGCACCTACCTCTAGATTATACAACTCAAACTTCTAAATTTTAACAAATATATGCCTTAATAATGGAAAATTTGACAAAAAAATATGCCTATGAAATCTCCAAAACTTAAAACAGCGAGACTACGACTATATTTCTTGTTTAAATATTCCACAAAAAACTAGGGAATTGTGTCATGTAATCTAAACAATTCCATCTAATTATTCCATGTTCTTCTTTTATCATGATAGGACAGAAATGTGATATATTTATGAGTTTAAAACTACATATTGAATAACAAAAAAATTATAATATCATAAAGAATTGCATCAACAACAAAAAAATTACCAACTATATAAAACAAGTAAAATTGAGTAATATCATTAAATTCATTAATACAAATCAAAACATTATTGCCAAAATCCCATTTTCAAAAACATTAAATGTCACCCACCTCAAGATACATGAAGTAAATTGTGAATATGTTATATGTTAAATTGTGGTTTTGTTTAATTATTGCACACAATTGTGAGTGAGGTTGTGATGTTTAGTTGTTTAAAATGTGCTTTTGACTAGACAAATGGGTTGAAAACTCCTCTATCACCTAAATTGTGCAAGTTATGCAACTCAAACTTCAAACTTTTAACAAATATTTTCCCTAATACAACTAAAATTGGCAGAAAATTATCCCTGTTGAATCTTCAAAACTTAAAATAGCTAAAATATGGATATATTTCTTATTTAAATATTCCAATATAAATTGGAAAATTTTGGTACATAAATTAAATAGCTTCATCTATTTTTTTTGTTTTTTGTTTTGAACAAGTTAAAAATGTGATCATTATTTATTATTTATATTTGAGTTTGAAAATAAATATTAAACAACAAAAAGTTATAATATCATAAAGAATAGTATCAACAACAAAAAAAAACACCAAAACAAGTAAATTGAATCTTTAAATTAAATATCATTAAATCCATTAATGCTAGTTAAAACACCATTAAAAATCTTATTAAGAGATTGTTAATTTTCTAATCTTTACAAACAACCCGGTTCACCAAATATAAGCAACTCAAAATGAAGTCTTGTATGCATACTATTCATGTCCATGAACATAAATGCTAACATCAATATTCATATAACAAACTTTAAATGAGGATGGTATACAATAAGGGTTCTAATTCTTTATAATATTTCTCTTACACATGCTTATTTAAAATGTGTATAATTAGATGTAATTTTAATGGAGTAGTCTTTAAGTGAGATTTTTGGGAGTTTTGAGCATATTTTTGGGGAATCCCATAAAAGTCACGAGTACTCAAATTTAAATTAAATGAATAATTTATATATTATGTTTGTAACTAAATTTATAATGATTTTGTATTTACTAATAAATTATAAGGTTAGTGTATTGATTGTGTATTTGAATAAAATTATAAAAAATGTGGAAATTTATTAAATATTAAAAAACAATTTTTTTTACAACTGTAATGTGTTTGTGTGTGAGAGAGAGGTTTTCTTCTCCGAGGAAATATTAAAAATCGTAGTTTGGAAAATATGTGTGTGTGTGTGTGTGTGTGTGTGTAAGGTTTTCTTCTCCTAGGAAATATTAAAATTCCTAAATTGGAAAAAATATTTACTTTATTATTAATCAAGATTTCAGTAGAGTTATAATTTTAATGCTTTAGAAATGTTTAGAAAAAATTATAATGTTAAACTTTTCACACGATTTGCTATCAATTAGAATTGTAAAATAAATGAGCTTAAGAATCCAACAACATGGATGGCACATAGCCTACTAGGTATACTCTTCCTTGAGAAATACTATTTTATGCATCCTACAATATCCAAGTAAATGCAATTGAATTATAATCCCTAATAAAATATGAACTAAGAAGGTCTATCCACTCTCATCCCAATAATTCATTCCCTCTCTTTAAGATAACTATGTGCTCTAGCACTTGGGATATCTTGAACGTTATAATCACTATATTTCTCTTTGAGTTTCAATGTTAATTTAGTTTCTAATAAGATAGACAAATTATTTATGTAGATGTGATTCCCAAGGAGTGAGCATGTCAGTATAGATGGGGTTGGAATCCTCAGTGGGGAGGATAATATCACCTCCTCCCTAATCTACACCCACTTGACAATTATTTTAACTATTTAAAATGAACTTGATATTATTTCATTATTTAAAAAATATTTAATAAATTTTTATTAGTTATTAATTTGCTTTAAAATTCTAAAACTTCATTTACCTTAAAAATTCAAAAAAGATCAACATATTAAATGAAATTTGTGTGTGTGTGTGTTTGTGTTTAAGAGTATATATTTTTAGAAAATTAATGTACGACACCCACATGTTATTACATAAATCTAGTGAGAGGAAAAAATCGAATTCCCAAGGTCAAAGTTTACATCTTAAGTAGCTCAAAAATGCATTCAAGTTGTTCTCTTGAGAATATTAAGATC
The DNA here is from genome assembly GCA_000404065.3 of Pinus taeda. Taxonomy (NCBI): domain Eukaryota; kingdom Viridiplantae; phylum Streptophyta; class Pinopsida; order Pinales; family Pinaceae; genus Pinus; species Pinus taeda. Next base: position 746 of record APFE031481671.1, on the reverse strand, counting down.
TCTTATGGGGAATGAAATGGCCACACCAATAATTGAGTGGGAAAGTCTATGGTCATAACTCAACGCAACTGTCTTAGTTGCAGAGAAGCGTGTCAAGTGGCAAAAAAATACAAAATGAAGAAATGGAATGGAAATAAAGATAGGTTATCTATCCAAATTATTATATCGTTGGATCACCCTTTGTGATCTTGACCATCTGAATAATTAACCAGATGTGGGCCATGCCCTAGCACTCTTGTGAACCAATGTTACATGACCATGTAGCATTATCATGTGATGCACACCACACTGTTTAAAAAATTGTATGAGTAACCCACTTAAATGGTTGATCAGTGAATTCTATCAAAACAAGGACTAAGGGTTGACGATGGTACATCGCATTTAACCAATATAATATTGAAAGAAGAGGTTGAGGGGCAGTTTACAATGATAACAACATGACATATAGGTATTGCATATAGAAATTGTGCAGTTTCTGAGCCTAGTAGGCTGCAAGTCAGATTTGCGCAATTTCTGGAGGGGAGATTGGTTCCCCTCTAGTATTGCGCAATTTCTTGAGGGAGTTGCTCAGCCAGCAACTAGACCAACTCTACAGAAGCAGCCTCTGACGAGAGTGTAACAAGATATCATGCAGAGGCTGGGAAGCTGCTAGAAAACCACTAAATCTGATGCACTTGATAGTGCAAGACATGCTGTTGAGGATGGTTGGTAAGGAGGCTCCAAAACGTATCTAAGGAAAAATTTTG
>APFE031481665.1:0-17579 GCA_000404065.3 Pinus taeda | reverse complement strand
ACAATAAACAACAAGAACCTCCAAAACAAAAGCACTACAATAAACAACAAGAACCTCCAAAACAAAAGCATTGTGGATATGGTTTTTTCAAGGTGTTAAATCTATATATGTAGTCAAAAACTCATTTTAAACAACAAAAATTACTATTTGGCCAAAAACAATTAGCCATACTCTGGCCAAAAACTTAAAAATTGTAGCATGTTTAGACAATGGCATTTTTTTCTTAGCATGTGTAAATGTTTGTATTTACTTACCATTTATACAAAATATAATATTTTTTTAGTAAGTAAATCTTTAAATTAAATTTATTTATTTTTGAGATCGTTTACTGGTAAAAGTTTCAAACCAAATTGATTATGTGATTAATCCAGAAAAACAATCTCAAGAATAAGATGAATCACTAAAGCTTGAAATCGAAGTTTGTTTGTTTTTTTTTTTTTTTTTTTTGGTTTTTAAGAATATAAGAATGTTTTTTTTTAAGTAAATATATTAATAAAAGTGAAAGTCCCTTGACAAATCATTTTAAGTGGTATAATTTTCATTAATAATTATTTCCACTATCCATTATGTTTTACCTATTTTATTTTAAGGATAAAATAAGATTTCTACTTGAATATTGATATATTAAGTAAATTCAACTAAATATTAAATCACTAGGTAGATTCAACTCTTAGTGTTCATATTTCTTTATCATATCTAAAATATTTCATGATTTGAATGGAAAAAACATTAATTAAATAATAATTATATTATTAAATCAAAATTGAGCTTTCAAAGAATTCACTATCATCTTCAAATTTTTAATGTTAAATTTTCTTAATCATCTTACTTAAGATATCTCATTTTTAGACATAAGCAAATAATAATACGAAACTATTTGGATAATGAAAAATAACACAGTTGGTCCCTTATTGTAAATTAGAATACTCGTATTTTATTAACAAAACAAGATTACCGAGTTTTATGTTTTAGATCTCACCTACCATTATATATCATAAAACTGAAATAACCTAGAAAACGAAATACCACATAAAACATAGAGAAAAATGCTCAATCCATATCAAAAAAGCATAACACCACCAACCCATTATCACCATATAGACATAAGTAGAAGAATGAAATCAAGCTCACAAAATACATATCTTCTATGATCACTAAGTTATAAACCATAGAGTTGAAGCAAACATATTGAACTGAAATCAACATAATAAAGCATAATCTTCAGTTAACCAATGCTGAACACGCTACCAAGAGCATATATCATCACCATCTAAGATCATAACCCAAATAAAAACATAACCTACAATCCTCGTGATGGGAGACAACATAATGCACATGAAACGAGTACTAATAAGAAAGAAGACACCATCCGCTGAATAATTTAGAACCCATAGTAATAAACATGAACAAAGAGCCAACCATCTATGTACGAAGCCAAATATAATAGCAATTAGCCTCCATCCATATCAAAATACATAAGAGAGAACCATAACCTTGCCTCCCAAACTCATAACCAACCACAAGAACATAGACTCATCCATAACCACATAGAGCCACTAAAAATATCATCAAATGCACAACCATGTTCAAAAATCATACCAGAGAAACAAATCTCCACATTATAATCCAAACTTACTGGCCACATACCAAAATTGACTGCAAAAGGATATGAAAGCCTACCATATCTAATCATGATCAAAAAAGGATATTGTAGATAGTGCCTAAGCACCAGAACCCAAAGGATTTGTGAGGTCCCAGAAGCATAATCACTCTCAAGAAAGCCCTCAAGTCAAGCCAAACGAGAATCTAGATTATCTAAACAAAACCTTTGATTATGGAGCATGTGCTTAATGTCCTCAAATCATATGTTATATCTTATAATTAGTAAAAAATAACATTTTTTATTTAATGTGTAAACAAATATTTAAAAAAAAACATGTTCTAAATATATTTTGTTTGTTGAAGATTATAATTTTTCGGGTTGGCTTTTATTATAAAATGATAGTAAAAAATAAAATATTTGATTAATTTCTACATATAAATTTAGATTGTTAGAGATGTTCGAATTATCTTTTATCGAAAAAAACTAATTTTAGGAGGTGAAACACATTGTCTCACACACTTTTCCTAGCATGTTTCTTTTTTTCCCTTTGGAAAAATTGTAATTTTCATTATGTATGAAAATTACATGTTGTATATGCAAAATGCATATGCTATATGCGAGGCATGGCTTGTCAAAAATGAATATTGTTCACCTATATCAGTTAAAAATTTGGTGCCTTGAGTCCACGTAGGGAGGCCCAGTTTCAAAAAATATTTTTCAGATTGTTTTTCAATAAAAATATATGCTCGGGTAAACTGCATTAGAGTTCTGAGATAAAAGAAAATAAACATATGTATATTTACAGAAGGAGACTGTAAAATCATGAAAAAAACCCTGTATCCAGGCCCCCAATGAGCCTACTGAGCAGCGATGTCCATGAAGGGCCTATGATAATACTGATAATGGGCCCCTTCCTTTTGTTCTTGGATCATCCAAGTGCCTGAAGGCTCGTTCGCAACCGCTTTGGATAATCGATCGACAACTGTGTTCCTTTCCCTGAAAATGTGATGGCATATGAAAAAATCAAAATGTGAAGAAATTCGAAGAGCCTCATCTAGGATATGTCTCAATGTGTAAGTATAACATCTTGTTTTTTTGTTAAGCCAATCACATACAACTTGTGAATCCCCAAATAGTTGCAATGATCTACAATGTTTTTCCAATGCAAATTGAATAAGGAATTCAGTAATGGATAGTTCAGCAAAGTTGTTCAAGACTCCTCCTAGGCCCATTTGTATATTGAAAAGATGGAGGTCAGAGAGATACATGATGGCTCCCCCCCCACACCTCCCCTCCTGTGCGGAACCATCAAAGAAAGCCCAAGGAAGTGATTGATTAATGGATTCAGGTATAAGAGTGCGAGGCTGTGGAGGATTATCATCTTCCGGGATAAGAGTATAATCAAACAAGATCTGGGCAACAATTGAAGGCCAGTGAGGGGAAGCATTCAGGAATATGAGTCTGTTGTGCACAATCCAAATGGCCCAGCTGATGAGAAGTGGGAGGTTGCGAAGTTTAGGCAAGACAGCCCTTGTCCACCAGTTTGTCCAGGCCTCCACAGGATTAGAGCCCTGCCACCTGATCTATGTAGAGACTGATGTAGTAATTGTTTGCCAGAGTTCTTGAGCAGCTGTGCAATCTATGAACAAATGCGAGACAGATTCATCACTATTCTTGCAAAGACAACACCAAAATGGACCATTTTGGGCTCGCTTGAGGAGGTTGTCCCCCGTGGGGATTTTATTGTTGAGGATGGTCCACATGAGAAGTCTGCACCTTGGGGGTGCTTTGAGCTTCCACAAGTGCCTCCACCAATGTTCAATGACTTGTGGTCTTCGAGCATCAGTTAATACCAGGTAGCCCTCCTTGGGTGTGTAAGACCCAAATTTCGATAGTGCCCAGATGATCTCATCTTTGCCATCCCCTAATTGGATGTGGGTGGCAGTGAGATCCCCAATGTAGTCCTTCCAGATCTATGCCCACTGCTGAGGAATATTTAAGCTGTGGGCCAATTTCCAAGCTTGCTGGAAAAGGGTGGAGTGCTCAAAATCTCCTAAGTGATTGATATGAGTGCTATTCATTGTACTGAGATGATTCCTAATCTCAATAGGTAGTCTGTGGGCATCCCCACAACCGATCCAGGGGTCCTGTCCTATGCTAACAGTCGAACCAGATTGAATTTTATATGTGATGTTAGCTCTGATGATGTCCAATGATTTAAGAATGACCTTCCATATAATCGACATCCCATAGGAGTATCTTTGTTGCTGCCTTAACCAATCCATCACATTGAGAGTGCCAATGTATTTGGAGACCGCCACCTTGGTTCAAAGCTATTAGACGATATAAGTTGCCATCCAAGTTTTGCTACCAGGGCTGAGGAAAAATCTTCCAATTTCTTGATGCCCCATCCACCCCATTTCTTTGGAAGGTTGAGTGCATCCCATTTGACCCAAGCATAAACTCTTCCTATCTGATTGCCCTTCCAAAAGAATCTACAACAAAGTTCCAGTATCCTTGAGAGTATACCTCTTGGGATCCATGCCAAGGACATCCAATAGACCGTTGTAGCCTCCAGAACGGTCTTGATGAGGATAAGTGTACTTGCCCTGGATAGATATTTGTAGTACTAGATATTGAGTCTTCTCTCCATCTTCACTATAACCCATGTCCAGTCTGTTATTTTGTATCCCAAAGGCTTCAACTTATATCCAAGGTATCTTAACCCATCCTCAAGTTTCAACAGAGTGAACTGAAATCTTTGTAGGGCAAAGTTGATCTCATGTTGGGTGCATCTAGCCGTTGTCAAGGTGGATTTACTACAATTTACCATCATGCCTATAGCCACTTGAAATAGGGAGAAAATGTTCTTTATGATGGTCAAGTCCCCTATACCTCCATTGAAGAAAGTTAAGACAACATCCATGAATAACAGGAGTGTTAAGATGCAATCTTCTGTGAATTTTATACCCTACAGTCTGCCCCTTTTGGCCTTTGCTTTGATGAGTCTACTGAGCCCCTCCACTATTAGGAGGAATAGAAGTGGTGAGAGTGGACAACCCTGTCGAAGACCTCTTTCAGAATGAAAGAAGGGAGAGGCTGCGCCATTAAACAAAACACTGAATGGAGTGTTAGTGATACAACCCATAATCCATTTAATGAAGACAAATGGGAACCCAAGGTGGGTTAAAAGCATTCTAATATACAACCAACAAGCTCTGTCAAATGCCTTAGAGAGGTCGACCTTGAGGATCATACCTTTGATTTTCTTGTAATGCAATGAGTGCATAACTTCTTGGGTTGTTCCCACCGCTTCATGGATCTGTCGGTCTTGAAGAAAGGAAAATTGCTCTTGTGAGATGTGGGTGGATAGAATGGGTCTTAAGCGGTTGGCAATGATTTTAGCCAGGATCTTATAGATGTAGTTACAAAGAGTGATCGATCTATAGTTGTCGAAGGAGTTTGGATTGTCAGTCTTCAGGATGAGAGCAATGAAGGTAGCATTAAAAGGTTCATACATCTTGCCATTAAATCTGTAGTCTTCCACTACCTTGAGGAGGTCTGAGCCCAAAATCTTAAAAAATGCTAAGTAGAATTCCATTGTCCAACCGTCCGCCCTAGGACTCTTATCTTTCTTGAACCATTTGACTGTGGCTTCCAACTCTCCTAAGGTGACTTCCTTAGTTAGTTCCATGCCTTCCTCCTGATCCATAAAACTTGGGAATAGTTGCGCCACTTGTATTATTTAGGCAAGGTTCACTGTGGGGGGTGCTCTATATATTTGCTTGAAGTGAGAGGATGCCAATACTGCTAGCTGGGGGAAAGTGTTTACTGGGTGTCCCTATTCGTTCGGAATCTGCTAGATGGTGTTGATTGCCTTCCTCCCATTTGTGAATTTATGATAAAACTTAGTGTTATCATCTCCCTTAAGCATCCAGATCGCTCTACTTCTCATCCTCCATGATTCTTCGCAATCCTTTAATATTTTCCCTCTAGAGGCATATAGAGATGAGATTTTATCCTTATGTTCAGTGGAGCTGTACACCCCTACCAAGTTATTCTCAAAGTCCGCAATTTCTGTTTCAGCCTCTCTAAGGGCTTGATCATCCCGTCTCCTCTTGTTGTGAGCCCAAATTTTGGAGAGTCTCTTTAACTTGTTAAGGTTTTGAGCAAACCCTACCGCAACGTGACCTGCTGCAGCAGGGGGGGGGGTGCCTTCCAGAAATCTGTGACCATACAAGCGTAGGAAGGGTCCTTCAACCATGTGGCACAGAACTTGAAGGGACCCTTAGATTTCCCCTGCCCCCCGTTGATTTCCATATAGATAGGCAGGTGATTAGAGATGCCCCTTGATCCCACCCATTGCTTGTGAATTAGACCCTGATTGAGAAGGCCTTCCTTAATAATAAATCTATCGAGTCTACGAGCTAGAATGTCTTCCCCTGTTCCATTGTTCCGCCATGTGGGTTGCATATTTGTGATGGGGATCTCCATTAGATTGTGGGATCCCAGTAAATTCTCAAAATAGACTAAAAGGGGATCAATTTGTGCTCTCCATCCCCATGATTACGCATGTCCTATGGAGAAGTTTAAATCCCCTCCCATGATTAGAAAATCCTTTTGACAGAGTGCAGAGTTAAGAAGGCGGTCCCAAAATTCAGGCGTGTGTTGGCATGGCCCATAGACATTAATAGCTTGTATCTACATCCCTAGGTCAGCCAAGAACAAGTCTGCTCCAAGATAACCCCCCCCCCCCCCAAGCAGTTGCAGAGATTGACAGTGCGCAAGTTGAACCCCACGACAATGCCTCCTGAAGGACCACTTGCATCAAGGCCAATAAAGGACCAGCCTGGGAGCATCGATTGCAATAATAGAGAGATATCTTCAACAGATCTAAGGGTTTCCTAGCGGAAAATAACATCAATAGGAGAGGTAGATAACAGTCTTTTAAGAGCTAGTTTTTTATCGGGCCTAGCTAGCCCTCTGCAATTGAATGATACAATCTTCATGAGGGGGCCTAAGGTAATGGGCCTCATGCTCTAAGAGCCCTTAGGATGGTATATTTCCTACCATAATTGATTTCATCTCTGGTCGTACTCTGTGCTTTGGATAGGGAAGAGGAGCATCCTCGAGGGAGTTTAGGGAGAGTAGGGGAGAGTACTTGGTCAATACCAATGTTGTCGTCTTGCTGTTTTTGGGCCTTAGACCTGGTCTGGTATCTTGGGGAGTGAGGCCCATCTTCAGGAATAGGGGAATACAATGGAAGGGACTCTAGGATAGAAGAGGGGGTGATGGAGAATGTGGCTAAGGGGGGATGAGGGCGACAGGATAAGGGGGGGAGATACTCAAGTAGTCCCATGTTCGATGCCAAATGGAGGAAATGCCAAGCCATCATCAATAGAGATGTATGAGAGGGGTAAGAGGAGGATGAATTATTACCCGACGATGATGATGCCCCGACAGTCGCTCTGGCCCTTATGAGTGCAGGAGAGGGTGGTTGGAGAGATGGTTTGACGTGTTTCTTCGGGACCTATTTGGAGGGTGTCCTTCCTGCATCCACCGGATCCACTTGTATCCCTGGGTCTTCGATGGGAGGTTGTTCCTCCTGTTCCTGTGCTGACTTAGATGGGATTTTCCTTGCCTCTTTCCCTGATATTGCCTTATTATTGAGTGGGAAATCCTTAAACAGATGCCCGACCTTGTGACAACGTCTACACCTGAAAGGTACCCCTTCATAATCCATTGTCTGTCTCTGAGAAAAATTTCTCCACTGAATTGTGATGTATTCCTGCAAGCCATCACTAGTATTCAAATGTACTAATACCCTTGCATAAGCCATCATACCTGTCGTAAGGTAGGATTTGTCATGATCCAGATATGAGCCCATGACTTTCCCAAGTCTTCTGAAAACATCTTCAGACTAAAATTGTAAAGGTAGCCTAGGAGACAAACCTAGAGGGGATCATCATTTCGCTTCTCGCATTCTAGGTCAAGTAGGGGCGTCCATCTATGTAGGAGCACCAGAGCCTATTCTATGTGCCAAATGGTAAAGAAGACCCAATTCGTGTGTTCGGCCCTTGCGAAATGGAGGGCAAACCATCCCCTAACAAAATTCTGGATGAAAGTAGGATCAGCCAGATGCTGTCCCCAAACCTCTGATGTCCACTGCTTCAGCCTAACTGCACTGTAGTTCCTCCCCCTTACTCTGCCAACCAAGACCTTGTCAGCAGTCTCCATAGTATCGCTCAATTGAATGTCCTCCCCCAACCTCAAAAAAGCCTCAGAAGCTTTGGCTTTCAGGCATTACTGTCTTTTAGTCAACCACAGCCTATCTTCATCTATGGGCTGTAGAGGTTTTCTCAGAGGAGGATGAGCCCCAAAATTAGGAGGGTCCTGAGGAGGCTCCACGGAGAAAACTACAGAAATGGGTGAGATCCCTGTGAAATTACTAGATGGGGGGGCCGTGGAGGGCAGCACAAGTTGCCGTTCTGGAGCGGAAGGCATGAGCTCACTGGAATGAGTGACAGAAGGGACACAGGAGCCATCAGAGGGTGGAAAGGGTGCGATGCCTACCGAGAGATTTTCCAAGCCATGATCCAGAGAGTGGTCCATGAAAGTTAGGGTAGATGGTGACAACGGCTAAGAAGTGAGGTTTGGCAGCGAGGGGGTGGCTTCTGGGAGTGTGGCCACTGAGTTCGAAGGACCCGATATCGAGGGCAAAGAGGCTACGACATCCGGGAGCACACTATCAAAAGGGTAACCGCTTACATGAATTTTCTAGGGATGGGATCAAATGGGGATTCCCTCCAAACGGTCCTCCAAACAGTCCATGAGCTCGTCCATAACTGTCGCTATATTCCCACACCAGGTGCCTGTAGAGTCCTTAGGGAGCCCGTCGCTGGTGACCGGGGGAAGAAGTGGTAGAACAGGAAAAAGGAAGGTAAACCCTTATCGGTGGAGGGGGAAGATAACTGCGGCAACAAGGCTATAACACAGTTGAAATGGGTTTATGCAGGAGAGTAGGTAGGGTAACTGGTAATGAGTATGATCACCAACACAAAAGGTACCATCGAGGTTAGGGTTGTAGTAAAAAAACATTACCACGCTATTACACTGAAACTATCGTAAGGTGCCCTCGTCGCCATTGCCGTCCTCCATCTCTCCATGAGATTTCCCAGCGTGTTTCATTTGAGGAATAAGATTGATTATAGATTTTTGGCTTGGACATTTTTAATAAAATGGTAATAAAGTATTTTATTAATGTCCACTTATCAATTTAGATTGTTAGAAATGTGTTAAGTCCCTTTTATGAAAAGAAACCAACTTTAGGAAGTAAAACACCTTCCCTCTCTCACACACACAATAGTTCTATTGAGGTTTAAACCTAGGTTATTTCCATGAAAAAACCTCATCCCAACCACTAAACCACAATGTATATATGAATTGGTAAAATTTAAACCCATATTAGACTTCCATGGAGTTCAAACCTATCTTATAAGTGGAACACTGTAAAATTTGAAAAAAATCAACATTTTATTTAACAATTTTTTAATGAAAGCTATTTAACTTTTCAATTGAAGTATAATTGTTTTTTGAATTTTTTGGTTATGAAAAGATTAGATGAAAATATACCTTTCAACAAAAAATTAAACTTTTCCCTTCAAATTTCATCATTACGGGCAAGTGTTGTAAACTCACAATACATTCAACAAATATGAAACCATAGAAAATTCATAAGTTATATGTCAATATTTAGAGTTTATATTCCATTTCATTTCAAACAAGGAGATGAAAATTATTTTGTTTAATGTTAGAATTAATCACTCTAATGTAGGTTGTGAGTGTTGTAAATCACACTATACTTTAAAAGATAAACATACATAATATTTGTAAGTGGAAAGTTCATAATTATCACTTATGCTGTATTTCATATTAAATAAAGGGACACTCTCATGAAGTGTTAAAATTTGTTTATTAAAATGTTGGTAATAAAGTATTTTGACCATAATGTGTGTAAATCTCCATTGGAAGCTCAAGATACCAATGTCTATACATGACCCACATGTCATTTTCATGACCAAAATCATATCACGTGTACAACACACATGATAACATATTATCTCACAACATGTATGACACAACATATCATATATACTCTTCTCACGTACAATAGATATGATAACATTTTCTCATGTCTCATATATGATACACAACATAACATATAATTCTCACACCTGGCATTAAACCATAACTTACATTTAAATATATCTTGTGGTGTGTCTATGTGGTTGCCATTTACTAAGAATAATCATACAAGGATGCATAAATTTTAGCATAATTACAAATTTCAAACAAGTCAAAGCTAAAATCAATTAGATTGAACATTATCCTACATTAACAATAAGTAAATTAACTTTATACATACATTTTTGACATTTAAATAAATTTCAAAACATTGTTACTATGCTAAATAACTGGATTCCTAAAGGAGAATCCTTCATAACCATTTAGCATGTGATAATTTACCATATCCATATGTTGATATCGTATCATGGCCACACATGCTCTACATTATCATTGTCAACTCTTATTTTGTCATATATCACAATTTATCTTAATCTTTCCAATCTAGAGTTAATCCTCAAGTAGTTGTCAAAACTTGTTGTAATGCAAACTCAAATAACGAGTTATTAATGGTAGGACCGATTGTCCCAAAAATAAAGAGCTAAATCATCCAATCCTCTTGGGGCATTACTCTTACCCAATTTTCAATGACCCTATGACTTAAATTTTGCACAAACTCCTTAAAGTGGATCTCAACAATTTGATGTTTTTGACCCCATAAGTCGAGTCATTCAAATGGAACATTATTTTTCCTAATTACTTGGCATCACCATCACAAATGAATTAATGAAACTTCATTTCGATGCCTTATATATATATAGCCTAAACATTGTCAATGATATAAAATATACCACTAAAGCTTTACATAGACACAATTTCTCTTTGACATTTGTAAACACTTTGAAACAAAGATTCATTACTTATGACAATTGTCTAAGATTAAACAATAATACAGTTAAAGAATTCATCTCTTCTTTTGACAAACTCCCATATATAACAAAAGTATGTTTGATACTATTTTCAAGAAGTTAATTATCAATGTTTAAAATATATATATATATCCAAAAATCTTATTGGTTCATCCTACTACTTAGTTGGGAGTCTCTCAAAGAGCCCAACAAGCCCAAAATGTCTTGAATGCTCAAATGAAAAATAACATTTATTCCTCATACTTGTTATAATATTTCTCGCCTTTTAATCCCTACATATTCTCCCCATTCCTTATAAATCTATATGTTAACTCTCATAAAAAATAAAAAATTGCACAAGACAAATTTAAAGGTATTTATTATAATGATCATGAGAAAATTAAGCAAATGTAAGGTGAGAAAAACTCTGAAAAACTCTTTATGGCATTTTTGGAGAAATTGAAGTTATAACTCCATATAATATCTCTCCACTTGTTGAAGACATTCTCCCATCGAATCCATAGGATGTGGAACCGCATATATCCATCAATGCCTCAACCGATATTCTACTTCCCAAATCCTTATGGTTGGCCTCATCAAACATCGTATATTCATTATCTTAATTTACAATGGTAGAATCCATAAATTCATACATCAATGTGTAGCCCAGGAGGTACATCGATATAGCCATGTTGTGAACAACCTATTGATTATGATTATTAATGGAGGTTCCATTAAATGCAATGGTCATTATGAAAATATGCATTTTCAAATGGGCGAGATTATAGTTTGAAAATCAACTATTTTTTATTGAAATGGGTGGTTGTGATATAGTCTCAGGTGTTGAATGGTTATGAACATTAGTTCTCATCATCATGGATTTTAGTGAGTTATAATCAATTTCCAGTAAGAGGGGCGTCACTACACTTTCAAATGAATCAAAACTAATTCTATGGACACCATCAACACCAATTATATATAAAAGATATTTAAAAAGGGGATTTAGACATTATGGTTCAATTCAATGCCATCGAGCTTTTGAGATACCTTCTCAACCCATCCATATTGACATTTAGTTAGTCTTTTCCAAACATTAATTTAGGTTTGAAACACTCCCCAAGGCCTACTACCATCACAAGGTGAGCATGATCATTTTATTATGCTCATACTAGGTAGTTGTCCACCTAATGTATTCTCATATCACCATCCTTTTCCCATAAAAATGAGATCATAGGGATAACTCATAAATTGCTAACCATTGGTGTCATCTGCCTTAGTACTATCCTTTATTTGTCACTAGTAATCATGGTCCTCAACATGGAAAATTTTAGGGGCTAATATTCACGGTCTTCAACATGGAAAATTTTAGGGGCTAATATTCACAAGTGGGCTAATTTTCCACGTTTTTTTCCCAAAAACAAATTCGCCAATTTCCATTTTTGGTAAAAATAATTTGTCTTATAAAATTATTTTACCTTAAAAATCACCAAAATTTTATGTAGACTAATATAAAATCATTAGAAATCTAAATATTTTTACAAAAATATTGTCAAACATTTAACAATTTGCATATTAAGGACTAGTGAGATTCGTCAAATTTTGGTTTGCGTGAATGTTTTCTTCTTGTAGTCAAGATATCATAGATGACAACTAGCATGCTTTGACATAAATACATACATAATTTATAGATGAAACATTCTTCTTGAGAAATTATTTTCTTAATGTTATAAGTTGATTACTTTGTGTAATTCTTTTCATAATGTTATAAGTTGGTTGATTATTTTGAGAAAGTAGAAGGAAATGACAAGGGAATTGACATAAAGATGAGAATTAAAGTTTTAATAAGTATTTTGATGTGATACTATTTTGTACGATGAGATTTAAATGTTTTTGGTTTTTTAAGGGGTTAAATCTTTAATTTAAAATTATGAAAAATAGTAACTTTTTGTTTACTTAGCATTTGTGAGGGCTTGTATTTATATTTAAATAGTGGGAAACCTATCATAATACAATTGTCAAACAAGCAATGGTGACAACCATCACTAACTATTATCAACAAATGTAGGTTTTCTCATCACCGTTATATATGTGTGTGTGTGTGTGTGTGTGTGTGTTGTGTGTTAAAAATCTAATATTTAAAGGTATTTGACAAAAGTGAAGATGTATTTCTTATACATCACTAATAAGTCATTCCAAGTGGTGTAATTTTCTTTAATAATTATTTTCAATGTGTGTTGCGTTTTACCTATTATGCTTGAAAGATAAAGTAATAATTATACTCTAATAATTATATTATTGAATAAATTGAACCAAATATTAAATCACTAGCATGTAAATGAATGGTCACAACAAAACTAGTTTAAACACATTTGCTCCTTGTTCATCCATATTGCTCCCCTTAGATGATTGGGTTAAAACCAAACCTTCAAAGATTCAATGTTTAAGTTTCTTCATCGTACCCAAGATATCTCATTTTTTGAATGACAAAACATAATCAAATAGTGATACAAATTATTAAGCTAAAACTAAGTGTTCAAAGAGTTCACTATCATCAAATTTATTGATAATTTATTATAAATTTTTGGGGTGGGTTTTTTTGTTTGATAAAATGATAATAAGCAATAAAGTATTTGACTAATATCCCCATACATATTTAGATTGTTAGAGATGTCTGAATTCTCTTTTATGGAAGGAAACTAATTTTAGGAGGTGAAAAACTTTCTCTCACACACTTTTCTAACTTCATTTAAAGTATCTTATTAATATTCACATAACAATTTGGATTGTTAGAGATGTGTGTATTCCCTTTTATTGAAGGAAACCAACTTCAGGATGTTAAACACATTCCCTCACACACACCACAATGGCTTCACTCAACCTCTAATATATCACGTGTGATTGTGGCATACTAAAAAATACCCCTAATTTGACTACATATTGGAAAATGCCTATAAAAATCACATTATTTAACCCCCTATCAATACGAACCCATTACAAATTCCCAATAAAATACTCCTAGTTTTACTAGATATTGTAGGTATCCATTTTTTCATTAACATTTTTCTACCCCTTTATACTTTTTCATTAACTTTGAGCTTCATTTTTTATATTAGCCAGTATAAAAACCCTTTACCCTCTAATATATGGTCAATATATTATGTCATTTTTTCCTCAATATATATCCCGCAATATAAATGCATGTGACATGGTATTGCTCCCCTAGTAAAGCACCCATAACACACACATACATAATAACTCTATTGAGGTTTAAATCTAGATTGTTTCCATGGTAAAGTCCCACCCCAACCAGAATGTATATATGAATTGATAAAAATTAAAACCAATTAAACTCTAAAAAAAATCAAACATATCTTAAAATTGAACACTCCGAAAATTGAAAAGTCAACATTTTAATTAATTTTTTTAATAAAAAATATATTTAACATATCATTTTAATTAAAATATAACTATTTTTTTTTTTTGGCAATTTTTCATTAAAGAAAACTTCGATAAAACTATACCTTTCAACATAGAATTATTTTTTCCATTTCAAATTTCATCACACTTGCAAATGCCGTACATCTACAATACACTCTACAAATTTGACAATATAGAAGATTTGCAAGTTGCGTCAAGAACCATAGTTTGTATTCCATTTCATATTAAACAAAGAGATATGGATGCGTATGTTTAATGTTGGAATTGATGGCTCTAATGTAGATTGTGTGTTGTAAAATCACATTAGACTTGAAAATGATAAACATAGAAAATATTTGTAAGGGGCAAGTTTATAATTATCACGTGAATTGCATTTCATATTAAAGAAAGAGAGACTCTCATGCAATGCTCAAATTTGTCATAATGTATTTTGGCTATGGTGTGTAAATCTCTTCCATTGGATGCTTCATTCGATGTTCGTAATGTATTTTGAGAAATTATTTTCTTAATCTTGATTGTTTTGAGAGTTTTGAGAAAGTGGAGGGAAAATGATTGTGTAAGATTTGAAATTAAGTTGTTATTTTTTTTATCTAATTTTTTTTAAATTTGATAGGAATTTATTGAAATCGCAAGTTTGATGGGTAACTCTTACACAATCAAAGTGGTTTAGAGGTTTTTCAGGGTGCTAAATCTATATATACAGTCAAAAACCTAATTTAAATAACACAAATCAAGATTTCACCTCAAATATTTCCATAGAATTCAAAAATCCAAAAAATCACACTCAAAACAACTCCATTTAAAATTTCGTTTTAAATGTGTATTGGAATTATTTTCTTAATCTTGATTGTTTTGAGAAAGTGAAAAGGAAAATGACGAAGTAAGTGGTTTGAATTTCATTTTAGATGTGTCGTAATATATACACGAAACATTCTTCTCGATAAATTCTTTTCCTAATGTTATAAATTGATTAAAACCAATTTAAATAACACAATTCAAGTTTTCACCTCAAATATTTCATAAATTCAAAAATCCAAAAAATCACACTAAAAAAACTTCATTTAAATATGTATTGAAATTATTTTCATAATCTTGATTGTTTTGAGAAAGTAGAAAAGAAAATAACAAGGTAAGTGGTTTGAAATTTCATTTTAGATGTGTCATAATATATATATGAAACATTCTTCTCGAAAAATTCTTTTCGTAATGTTATAAGTTGATTATTTCGAGAAATTCTTTTCCCGTTGATTATTTGGAGAGAGTGGAAGGAAAATGACAAGGGAAGTGGTTTGGAATTTCGTTTTAATGAAACATAGTGCATTAAGCACTCTCAACAAGGCTTTATCTTTGGTGCACTGACCACGTTTAGTGGATCCCACCTTGGATTGAGCAGAGATCATATATTTCAAAATTTGGATTCTTTTGGTCTCCGAAACTTTTTTTTGTGATATTATGGAGAAGAACTCCGATGGATTGACATAAAGTTGAGAACCATGTTTTAATAATATTTTTTTGGATTTTTAGAGAGGTAAACCTTAAATTTGAAATTAGTATATATATTAATTTTAATTTATTGGCATGGGTAGTGTTGGTTTAATTTACCTGCATTTAAAAATATATTTCCTGTTAATAAATAAACTTTTACTTTTACTTTCCTTAATGTTAAGTTTTTTTTTAATATTTTATATATATATATAAATTTAAGAGTAACTTTTTAATATATGAAAATATGTTAATAATCTAATATCTAAAGGTATTTCGTAAAAGTAATTTTTTTTATAAAGTAATAAAAAATGATTTTAAATGGTATAATTTTTTTTTACGTTCCATTATATTTTATCTATAATTATATTTGAAAGATAGCGTAATGTTTCTACTCTAGTAATTATATTATTAGTTTCCGAATAAATATTATATCACTAACATGTAAATGTAGAATTACAATTAAATTAAGGTAAACATACTTGTTTAGAGTTGATCAATATTACTTATTTGAAATAACTAGGTTAAAACCATAGCTTCAAAAAAATTTATTTTATCTTCAAATTTTTAATGTTCAAGTTTCTTAATCATACTTAAAATATTTCATTTTTTTTTTTAAATTGTGGCAAGAAGTTTTCTATTAATAAAAAAGGAGGTACATCACACATACACATTATCAATATAAACACGATCATAAATAGAAGAATCATTGGCACCCTAAAGGACAACATTACAAAGGTAAAATTAGACCATTATCATTTTGCTGTCGACCATGCCACCAAAAGCTTGCCATTGGTCAGGGTGAGTATAAACACAATAAGAAATAACAACAAACATGTACCAAATTCGACAACGATCATGCCAACTACTTGAGGTCGCCAGAAAAACAAAACTGCCAGAAAAACAAAAGGAGCCAATAACTAAACAACCCATGAGTGCATGCCACAATTCCCAGAATATCCATTAAGCCCACATATAGGGAGAGATTCAAAACTGGTCATGGTACCCTCCCAATCAATATCACCTTCATGCCATAATCAAAATTTTCGATGAGAAAGTACCGAGATTGAGCCATCAAACCATAAAGAGTCATCGTCCAGAGACAACGTGCCCAAAACCAAAAGTAGGCCAACGAGTGTCAACACTTTGTGCCATGCATACCGAATGAGAAGGTTCACCTAAAAGGAAACATCCTCTAACATGGCAGAACATGTTGCTCCGTAGCACCGTGCCCAGTGCAAATGCAACTGATATCGCAAACCCAAACTCCTTAGATAAACCAACTTCACCCGCACTCCACAGAACCAAAAATAACAATGACGCCACCCAAGCCAAGGAGAAGGAGGGCAAGCATACAACCTCAACTCCTTTCCCACAAGTTATGCACCCTCACCACCCCAAATCTGACACGCCATAACATGTTTGATCCATCTGTTGAGGGGCACATCTCACAAAGAGTCCCCATTAAAATTAGTGATACCACCCATTCACAGAAAAATATTTCTTTTTTTGAATGAAAAAACATAATCAAATAATAATACAAAACATTAAATTAAAACCAATCTTTGAAAGAATTCACTATCATTTTCAAATTTGTAATGTTCAACTCTCTCAATCATCTTACATAAGATATTTCATTTTTTAGACATAAACGAATAATAATACAAAATTATTTGAAGATGGAAAAGAGTATGTTCGACTTCCCCATCTTTATCATAGGTTATGCATTATAAATAATAAAAATAACATTTTATTTATTTATTGTGTGTAAACAACTATTTTCAAAATTATTTATTTTTTAAATATATTTTACTCGTTGAAGATTATACATTTTTGGATTGGATTATACTTTTTTGGATCGAGTTTTTTAATAAAATGATAATAAAGAATAAATTATTTGTGAATTCTCTTTTAGGGAAGAAAACTAATTCTAGGAGGTGAAACACTTTACACTTTTCAAAATATAATTTATTGGTTGGAGATTGGTTATAAAATTTTTAAATAGATTTTGTGATAAAATGATA
>APFE031481663.1:50256-216540 GCA_000404065.3 Pinus taeda | reverse complement strand
TTGTCAAAGGATACAAGCAGCAGTATGGGAGAGATTATGAGGAGACTTTTGCACCGGTTGCAAGAATGGAAACCGTGAGAGCAGTGTTGTCCACAGCAGCACAAAACAAATGGAAAGTCTACCAAATGGACGTGAAGTCAGCATTCCTAAATGGAGTGTTAAAGGAAGAGGTTTATGTTGAATAGCCTCTAGGCTATGAGAAGAAAGGTGAAGAGCACAAAGTGTGCAAATTGAAGAAAGCTCTTTATGGGCTGAAGCAAGCGCCAAGAGCATGGTACAGTAGAACAGATTCATATCTATTAGATAATGAATTCGACAAGTGTGAAGGAAAACCCACCGTCTACATCAAAGAAAAAGATGGTAAAATTTTAATTGTTGTCTTATATGTTGATGATGTTATTTTTACAAGTAATGATGATCAGCTCATTAAGAATTTTAAATCAGTCATGAAAGAAGAATTTGAAATGACTGACATCGGTTTCTTGAGATACTTCTTAGGCATAGAAGTAGATCAAAATGAAAAAGGAATTTTTATCTCACAGGCAAGATATGTAAATCAAGTATTGAGCAGATTTAGCATGGAAGAATGTAAGGCAGCGATCACTCCCACAGTAATGGGATTAAAACTCAGCAGAGAGGACAGCAGCAAGGATTTTGATCCTAGTTTGTACAAGAGTATTGTAGGCAGCCTTATGTATTTAACAGCAACTAGGCCTGATATTATGTATGCTGTTAGTTTAATTTCCAGATTCATGGAGAGGCCAAAGGAGGCACATTGGCAGGCAGCAAAAAGAATTTTGAGGTATGTGAAAGGTACCAAAATGTTTGGAATTTTATATAATATCTCAGAACATTCAGATTTGGTTGGATACACAGATAGTGATTGGGCTGGAAGTGTTGATGATCGGAAAAGCACTTCTGGTTATGTTTTTCATATGGGTTCAGGAGCCATTTCATGGGCTTCTAAGAAGCAGTCCATTGTAGCATTTTCTACAGCAAAGGCTGAATATGTGGCAGCTACAGCAGCAGCATGTCAAGAAGTTTGGATGAGAAGGATGTTGAGGAGCTTAGGCCAAGAACAGGCAAAAGCGACAGTGATTTTTTGTGACAATAGCTCAGCTATTACATTGTCAAAGAATTCAGTGTTTCATAAGAGAACGAAACACATTGATACAAGGTTTCACTACATCAGAGAATTGGTGAACAATGGAGAAATTGTCCTAGAACATTCCAGGACTCAAGAACAGGTTGCAGACATCTTGACAAAGCCACTGGATCAGAAAAGCTTTGAATTTTTGAGGAAGTGTCTGGGTATGACTGAATGCCCAGCAGTTGAAATTAAATGGGAGTGTTGAAAATGTAATTTCAACGCAGCACGTAGCCATACCATCCCCCGAAACCACAGTTGCAAAACCACAAACCACCTTGATGCATATCGGACCGCTTTTGCGTGAAGGCAGTTTTCGTACACAAGGGCCCGATACAATATAGTGTTGACGCGTGGCTCTCCCCATACGTCATCATCTCTGACATATCGGGACGTAAAGTTCAACATAAAAGTGGCTTCCAATATTCTCCTCCGTCGTCTGATGTGCTCCAGCATTCTCCACCATTGATTGTTCAAAGCTGCATACCTGCAATAAATGTTACGTGGAGTAAAGTTCAGTTAAAAAGGCCTTCCGATATTCACCTCAGCCGTTCGATTCCAGGAGGGTAAATCAACGGTTGACGGGCATAAAAAACCTGCATCAAATAAATATTGCGTGGAGTAAAATTAAGTTTTATTTTGACCATACCTTCATTAAGAAATTGTCATATGCGTAGGTGGATTTTTAATTTTCTTTTACCGCATGTATGGGCTTGAGTAAAATAAAGGCATGGGCAATGACATATAGTTTAATTTTATTACTTTTTAATTATTCACAGGCATGGCGTAAGTTTGTTTTGTACTGAACAAGTAAAAACATATTGTTGCTGGTCAATTGGGTAAGCGAAACAAAAGAACGCACAGCAGTGCAGGAGCGAAGAAGTGAAGAGGTAAATGAAGAAAACCAGAGGAAGTTTGTATAAAAAAAAAACCATGAATTAGCAGTGCAGGAGCGAAGAAGTGAAGAGGTAAATGAAGAAAATAAGAGGAAACTTGTATAAAAAAAAAACATGAATTGTTTCACACAGCAGTGAAAAGGGAACAGTAAGTTCTGATGAATTTGTAGTTTTTCACACAGCAGTGTGTTGATCATTTTATTTCTTTTACAGCAGTAAATCCTTGTAATCTTTGTTTTCACACAGCAGTGAATGTAAATGAAATTTTTACACACAGTGGTGTAAAATTTCAAAGGAGACAGAGTAATTTTGTTGAAATGTTTTGGTGAATCTCTCTGAGTGAAAGAGGATGAATATGTATCAGTGAATTTGTTTTATTGAATAGAAATCTTTTATGGTGGTGCAATACTCTGTTTTTCAGTCATTTTTTTTAAAGCTTCTCTGTACACAAAAGATCTGGAGTAAAGGAAACAGAGCATTGCCTCTGTGTAGAATTTTGTGTTTTTGGAATTTTGACTGAAAAATCCTCAACAATTGGGGAAGATCGAGACTTTGGGAAATTACTGGATACCTCTGAGCTCTATATGATTTTTAAGATTGTGACCATCACCAGAATACTCCTCACAGTCACATGCCAAATCTGCGCAGTAACTTGTGAATCCATATTATCTATTTGAAGTGAAAAATATCAAACAGACAGTCTCAGTCTCCTTAACAAAATTAAATAAACTACTTCAACATATTGACTTGCAGGCTTTCATTCAATATAATATGCTATGGGGTCCTATCAATTCAAATGTTTTAACAAATCTGATCTGACTCGACAATGTTCGATTTGCCCAAACTATTATAAAAATCGTAAATCTTCGCCTCACATTCTACTGCATATACACGCAAGCATATAGGTTCTTCCACATCCCCCCTACAGATTCTTCCACATCTCCCCTGGAGGCACGGTATTCCGCATTGGCAACCTAGATTTCCCGCGTCTCTCGAGTGTTGGAACTGGTAATTTCCCCTGTGCGCACGAAGCCAGCAGTTAAGGCGCGCGGCAAACCACCCAGCTGCTAACCAGAAACCGGCCGCCTGAAACCTATCGGGCCAGCTCTCCGACGATGGAACATTCCGACGAGGGGCTCCGATACGATTTGGTGCAGCCACGTGGATTCGCATGACATCAGCCTCAGGCACTTTTCGGAAGCTATCGCTTGGTCAACTTACCCCATCCGATATGCGTCCGATCAAAACGGAAAGCTGTCCGCCGTCCGATCGTGAGAAAGGTGCATACGGGGTGTGGTAAAATTAAATAATGTGTGGAGTAAAGTTCGGTCAGAACACACCATCCGATACCTGTCCGATTGAACCAGATCTGCTCCAAGTTTGCTCACTGTTGGATCAAGGTCAAACAGGGTACACTCTGCAGGGCATGGAGAAGGCGTAAAGTTTTATTTTTCACCAGTGAATTAATTCATGAGTACCTTCCCCATGCGGAAAATTAAATGGCGTATTTAATTTTATTATTTTTTATGAAGCTCGTTGACTATAGGTTATGATTTTAGTTTTTATGTTCATGACATATGAAAAGCAGAGCGTCTCCTGCAGCGCGAAAAAAAATGGGAAGAACGCACAGAGGTGCGAGTGAATTTTTGTATTGTCATGTAATTTTTTTTTTGTCATATGAAAAATGCACACGGGGAGAATATGAAGTTTAGTTCGTGCCAGTAAGAAAACAAAAATAGGGTCTGCAGCACCGAAAAGTTCTGAGTCATATTGTAATTGCATTGCACACGGGGAGGAAAGAAACAGGGTTCGCAACAGCCAATAAAAACCAAGGGAAATGTGAATGCTTTTGTGTGTGGGTTAAAAATGTGTGAAGTGAGTTGCACACAGGAGGAGAAGAATATGAGTTCGCTGCAGCGAATGAGGACCTGTGAACATACATTGTAATGCAAGGGAACGCACAGGAGTGTGCATGAATAATTTTTGTTTTGGGTTGAAATGTTTAATGAGGAAATGGTAAAACGCACCAGCAGCGTAAAAACCATTTTGTCTTGGTAATGTAAGAGGTAAAAAAAATGCACATCAGTGCAGGAAGGAGGAGGAGAAGTGAATGAAGAAAACCAGGAATAGTTTGATTCCAAAACCATGAATTGTTTCACACAGCAGTGAAAAGATAAACGTGTAAATCCCTGTAATTTTTGTTTTCACACAGCAGTGAATGTAAATGAAATATTTACACACAGTGGTGTAAAATTTCAAAGGAGATAGTAATTTATTTTGTAATGTTTTGGTGAATCCCTCTCAGTGAAAGAGGATGAATATGTCTCAGTAAATTCTCAGGTGAAAACAGAGTTTTCGTTTAATGTTGTTTTTGGTAAATCCCTCACAGCAAAGAGGATGAATGTATATCAGTCATTTTATTTTAATGAATAGAGATCTTTTATGGTGATGAAATACTCTGTTCTCAGCTATTTTAAAAAGGGTCCTCTGGGCAAAAAAAAGATCCTGGAGCAAAGGAAACAGAGCATTTGCTCTGTGGTGTTTGTTTGTTTGTCTGGTTTTGGTATTTTCCCATTCCATTGCAAAAATACCCAACAGTGGTATCAGAGCTAGTCCAGGCTCTTTGATGGTGACAGAGCAGGTTCATGCTCTTTGAAGAGTCAAAGAAGCTGAAGGAAAGACCCTTGTTGCAGCAGCAGTAAGGCTTCTCCAGCTGTGTGAAGTTTCAGCCAAAGGGATTCAGGGATTTCTCAAGTTTTTGAGTTGCTGTTAAAAAAAACAGTCAGTGGTTTTTAAAAACACAGTCAGGGATTTTAAAAATAGTTAAGAATGGCAAGGTCAAAGAAGAAAGTTTCCAAATCCCCTAAGGTTGTGTCTCCCTCCTCTGTTAAAATAGAAGACAAACTATTTGAAAACATTCTATTTGAGGCTTTAAAGTCTGAAGAGAACTTTGATATATGGGAAATAAAAATGAGGACTTTCTTAAAGTCTGAAGGCATTGAAATATGGGAGTCTGTGATTGATGATAGCAAAATGGATGGAGAATCCAAGGAATATAATGCAAGAGCAACAAAGATAATCCTGGATGGTCTGCCTGATTCTGTAAAGAAGAATCTAGGAAAATATTCATCAGCAAAGGATATATGGGACAGACTTCATGACCTTCATGCAAAGGGAGCACTGACCATGACCATCAGTCAAGAAGAAAATTCTGAACCCATCATAGAATCTGAAAATGGGAAGGTTGATCTCATCAAGCTTCAAGTGCAAGAAAGGGATGAAGAGCTTGCCAAGCTTAAGAAGGAACTTGATGAAAGCAAAAGGAAGCATCAAGAAGAGGTCATATCCATGACAAATCAGTTGAATAAAGCAAAGAAGCAGGGAGATGCCTTGTCAAGTCAACTTGAACAAAGGCACAAGAGAGTGAACAAACTTGTAGAATAGATTGGACAGTACAAGGTAGAGGTATCCTCCCTTAAGTCTGATCTACAAGAAGCCAAGAAGCAGGCACAAGAAGCCAAGAAGCAGGCACAAGAAGCTGAGAAGAAAATGGAGAGCAGTCAAGCAGAAATCTCCAAAATGAAGTCAGATATAATCTCTCTTAAAATAGTAGCAGCTGAAGCTACTCGTAGCAAGGAAGAAACTGAGGAACAACTTGCAAAGAAGAATACTAAGTGTGAAAGATTGGAAGAAGAGATTGTCCTCCTCAGGAAGAAGGTTGAAGGGATGAACAAGATCATGAAGAGCTCTCAAGCTTTGGATGACATGCTCAGCTATCACAGATCTCCATCTGATAAATCAGGACTTGGGTATGTAGGTGAATCCTCAAACAAGGAGGAAAATTCTTTAAGCAAAGGAGATGTGAAGAAGCCAGAAAGAAATGGTGATGCTCCTAGTGCCAGCAAAGGTAAGGAGAAAAATGAAGGTTGCCATAAAAGAAATCCTACTCCAAGTAGAAAACCAGCTCCAAGAAGAAATGTAGCTGATGGAGAAAAGGCAAGAGGCAATGGTGATCATCAAAGGATCTCAAGGCAACAAGGCTTCAAAAGTACATCAAGGAAACCTCCATCTCCCAGGTACCAAAGTTCATTTTTTGGTTATTGTTATTCTTGCTCAAACTTTGGTCATATGGCAAAAGACTATAGAGCATTTCATGGAGATAGATGTTGTGGTCCCCGACAATCTCCAAGAAATAATTTCACAAGAAGAAATCATGAATTTTTATTCATGAAAAATGTTGAATGTTTCAAGTGTCATAATATTGGGCATATGGCACGAGATTGTAACTTGACATGGGCTCTTACACAAACTAGACCCATGCAAAAGAAGAAAGTTACACAAGTATGGAGAAGGAAGGAAAGGCAATCTGAAAATCCTTTGAACTCCCCAGCTGATCTAAATTTGTTTTGAGAAAAAACTGCCAAAAGAAGACAAGCACACATTAAAGGGGAGCTTGTAATTTTTTGTTGCTGAACTGTCTTAACAGTGACTCTTTGATGAAGACATTTTTTTTGAGGGACAAATATGAAGTTAAATCTGCCATAACAGCAGAGAAGAAAAAGGGGCAGCGCTCAAATGTGAAGTGCAGCAGCGAAATAAGAAAGGTATGCAAAGCATGGAGACCCTCACAGCAGTGGGAAGATAAAACTAAAACAACAGATTTTGGAATTTTTTTATGGAGCACATGCATTGAAATGCATAGCTATGGAATGTAGTTTCCTTCTATGTAATGAGAGAGAACATACTCACAGCAGAGTGAGTACAACAGTGGTAAAACAAATGTAATGTTTTTCTTCATATGCAATGCAGCATGCAAAGAAATGCATAAAGAGAAACAGGGACAACAGATTTTTTGATAATGTGTGGCAGCAAATAATTGAAAGGAACTGCACAGCAGTGCATTGGGTAAAAAAAATGAAGACTAAGATTGTGTGAAGCAAGGTGTAAAGAAAAGGCAGCAGCCTGTGTTATTTTTATTGTGTGGAGAAGCATAGTAGTGCGAAGAAATGTGTTTTTACACATCAATGCAAATAAGAAAATGCAGCAGCATGAAGTTTTTTTGTTAAAAAAAATGAAAGGTAATGGACAGCAGCAAATATAAAAGAAATTTTTTTCCTTTACAGCAGTGTAAATTTGTAAGGTGGGACAGAGTAATTGTTCCAGAAAAGATTGAGCATTCTGTCTTTGAAGAATGCACAACAATGCAGAGCTTGCAAAGAAATGTAAGTGAAGTGCAGCTACACAACAGCAAGTGTAGACACAGTAGTGTGGGGTAGACGCAGAAAAGAAGATGGCACAACAGTGCAGCAGAGAATATGCAGTAGCAGCAGCATAAAAGAACAAGGTAATGAGTATGCACAACAGTGCAATGAATGTTTTGTTTTGAAACTGCATCTAAAGCAGTGTTTGGCAGCAATCCCTCCGTGAGAGGAAGCAAAGTTCTTAGTGTATCCCTCTGACAAGAGGAAGATGCTTTTTTAAGCATACACATGGTAAATCCCTCTATCATGAGGATGATGCTTTTCAGCATAGTCACAGGTGTATCCCTCTATCAAGAGGAAGGTGTTCTTCAGCACATTGTTATGGTGGATCCCTCTATCACGAGGAAGGTGCTCTTAAGCACAGTTTCAGGTTAATCCCTCTATTAAGAGGAAGACTATTTTGTTGCTTGTGGAACTGCATGTGAAGCAGTGTTAGTAAATCCCTCTCTTAAGAGGAAGATTTGTTGTCTTTGGAGAATCCCTCTATGAAGAGGAAGATGCTTTTTAGCATAGACAGGAGAATCCCTCTAGTTTAGAGGAAGATGCTTTTCAGCATAGACAGTAGTGAATCCCTCTATTAAGAGGAAGACTCTTTTGCAACAGCAGCATGTCAAGGAGTTGAGGAAGTGTTTGGGTAAAATTGAATGCCCAGCAGGTGAAATTAAAGGGGAGTGTTGGAGACGGTAATTTCCCCTGTGGGCGCAGGAGGCCAGCAGCTAAACCGCGCGGTCAACAGTCAACCACAGCGCCAAAACCACCGATGCAAACTTCAAACCGGCAGGATCATATCGTACCACCCTTCAGCACAAAGTAGTTTCCGTGCAACGAGCTACGATGCAATCTGGAGCTGACAACTGTCCAGCAGTGATGCTGGCCTGACATCAGCAAGTCACATCCGTCGGAAGGTAACTTCCGGTCTTCTTACCCTGCCCGATATGCGTCCGATCAACAGTGAATGTCCTCCGCCGTTTGATTGTCTGAAAAGTCTCCGCTGGTTAAGGTGTCCGAAGTACATACGGGCCTGTCAAAGTTAATGCAGCGTGGAGTAGAAAAATCACTGGACCATACCATGTAATAATTTTATGTCATATGGTTTGGTAAAAGTTTAATATTTCATACGGCTATTTAATATGGAGCATGGGCAAAGTATAATGTAAGTTTTTTTTAATATATTTTAAAAAAAACGTTGACCCAATGTTTTGTCATGTGAACAAGAGAAACACCCGCGGGAATTGTAAAAAAGAATATGGTAATCGCATTATACAGAATGGATTGTATTTTTCAGTGTGAAGCATTGCACACGGGGATATGATGAAGTAGGCTTGCAGCAGCCAATGGAAAAACCAGGGTAAAGTAATCGCATATGAAAACAAAAACCAGGGTAAAGTAATCGCATATGAAAACACACGGGAGGTAAAGTAAAACAGAGTTCTTTATTGGTGTGTGCGCGGGTGTTATGTAATGGCACATGAGGGATAAAAAGAGCAGAGCCCAAAAGCACTAAAATGTGAATCTCACACAGTGAGATAAAAAAAATTGGATTCGCAGTAGCGAATGGTAAACAGAGATAAAATTTTGTATTGCAGGGGAGGAATGCACAGAAGTGCAAAAATATTTTTGGGTTTGTAATGAAAAGTTTTTTTTTATGCAGCAGAGTAATTTTGATGGTAATGTAAGAAGTAAAAAAAAGGAATGCACAGCAGTGCAGGAGGAGAAGTAAATGAAACCAGTGGGTTGTTTTGGTTTCAAAACCATGAATAGTTTCACACAGCAGTGAAAAGGTAAATGTGTGAATCTACACAGTGGTGTAAAATTTCATAGGAGGCAGAGTAATTTATCTTGTAATGTTTTGGTGAATCCCTCTCAGTAAAAGAGGATGAATATGTCTCTGTAAATTCTCAGGTGAAAACAGAGTTTTGGTTTGATCTTGTTTTTGGTAAATCCCTCACAGCAAAGAGGATGAATGTGTAACTGTGAATTTATTTTAATGAAAGGAAATATTTTATGGTGGTGAAATACTCTGTTCTCAGCTATTTTTAAAAAGGGTCCTCTGTGCAAAAAAAAGATCCTGGAGCAAAGGAAACAGAGCATTGGCTCTGTGGTGTTTGTCTGGTTTTGGTATTTTCCCATTCCATTTCAAAAATACCCAACAGTCAACACGTCGCAAAATTCCCATGCACATTTTCTTGTCATATCTTTTGCCACAAACACGTGCTTGATCATGGAGACTCAAGTAGCTATTTTTTATTTTGAAAGAGTCGTAACAATAATAACACTTACATGTCGATAATTAAACATGACTATTGTGAAGCAATTTTTGACAACATATTAACATAATCAACAACACCACAAAAATCTGTAAACACTAATAATAACACTTATTAAGAGTATTACGGGAAGTCCGAAAAATCTCGTCGTAAGAGGATTACAAACGCATCTCCACAGAGATTGAGTGGCATTTGGATTGATTGAATTCGAGTCAGTGTTTGAGATATCCACCAGTTATTACCATGAATTGGTCATTTCCACCTTCACTAAAGTCTGCAAACACGCAAAACTTTCAACCGTAAGAAAGTCGAAAACAGGCATAAACTTCCATGCAAAGAACATGAGCAATTGAATACTATGAATTCCATTATACAGTCAATCAAGATAACGTTCTAGCAGATAACGTTGAAGCAGTGCTGCACCGACTGCATTGGGGCTGCACACAGACAAATCTAATATGAGAAAAAAATAGAGAATGCTTTGTTCGATCAAACAATTTTTTTATACGAGCGCACACTTTGAATGCTCTACTGGTGATGGATGTACAATATACGAGTTGGGGATGAGATGTTCTAGGGGGGCCATCCACGTCGCAGCGTCTTGGTTGTGAGGATGGGCGGAAGGGGCCGAAGGATAGACTATGAATTTGGTGCCCCATTTTCTGCTATCCTTCTCTGAAGCACCTGAATCTCGATTCAGCACCTTCAGGGTACTCGGATCCCCTCAGTGTCAAGCTTTGGATAAAGGATCGGTTGTGCCACTTTATCAGTCATTTTGAAAGCTACTGCTCATGACTTGCCTCGACTTCCATGTGCTTTCACAGCTCTTATCCCCTTGATTTCGGCTAAATATTTCACAGATCTGATCTCCTTGATTTCGGCTACCTATCCTCTGTAGGCAGAGCATAGTTACGTTGCCATCTCAATGTGAAAAGCGTAGTAGAGTTTGCTTAATCGTTGTTTCAAAGACACCTTCAAAGAATGATTGCATGTTTAGACAAGTGGAAAACATGCGCGTCTTAACTTGGCACAACCACGATTACATGCATATATCTTGGAAAGTCGTTAAGATTCATTGCATGGTACACATCGCCAAATTCCCATGCACATCTTCTTATCATATGTTTTGTCACAAACACGTGCTTGATCATGGAGACTCAAATGCAGTTTTAGTTACTCAATTTTCACTTTTCAGATACTTTCTATAGAGATTTCATGGGATGCTATTCGACCACATCCAAGATCTATTTTTGAGCACTATCGTAACAAACATAACTTCGGCAAATTGAAACAGATACGGCCAATAGAACAATTACTGTATACGCTAGTTGTTTTGCCTCAACCCCTGTGTCTATTCCAACTATGTTAATGAGCTCTGTTTACTATCACTAAGAATATGCTACTTTGGTGGCAGGGACGTGCTGCCTTCGCAGCCTTCCTTGTTCGTAGTTAAAATGGAATGCTTTTAAAGTCATTGCGATGATAAACTTACGTCTACTTTCTCATTGGAGATTAGATGTTTCGATGGAATGAAAGGTTAAGATAAATATATTTAAAGGACTTGCTTAATTAATTTTTATCTGAGAAACCAAATTGTATCATTTATTAATTTGGTATATTTTTTAGGAAATTACTTCTAAAAATGGAAATGATTGGAGGATTTTTAAACTCTCAATCATGAACTAGAATGTGATAAAGGATTCAATATAGCAAGGATGGAGGACTTTTAAAAGCTCAACTAAAACTAGTTTTCTGCTTTAAAAAAATTATTATAATCCTAAGTTGTATTCATACTACTCATACTACACTATTGTAAATATATATGAAATACAAGTTTAAATTTAATAAAAATTAAAAAAAAAATATTAAAGGATATTTTGAGGATGGAAATATATTTTAGAGTGTAGAAATTTTGGCAAATATTATTGGACCTTAATATGCAAACTTTAAAATATTTGATGATATTTTTTTGTAAAACTATTCAAATTTCTAATGATTTTATAAAATACCTATAATATTTTGGCTAATTTTAACGTAAAATCATTGTATCTTAGAAAAATTGGGTAAATAATTTTTAGACATAATGGAAAGTAGCAACTATTTATTCGGGTCAAAAGAAGGAAAATCAACCCATCTATGAAATTTATCCAATAAAAGTTTCTTTGCTCAAAGAAATATACAAGGAGGAATTAGAATTTAAATAAGATTATGGATCATGCAAGAATCTAGTGTTGAGGGATATAACCCATTAGATCGAATATATAATTCAAGAGGGGTTGTTCTTGAAGGGCAGTGGATTGTGCATTCCAAAGGGTTTGATGTGAGACAATCCGCTGAAAGAAAAACACATTGGAGCACTAGTTGATCTTTTTTGCCATGATGAAACATATGCTCAAATAAGCTCTTTTTACTTCTAGCCAAGAATGAGATATGATTTTAAAATGTTTCTGGATAAGTGTAAAATGCGTTAATATGTCAAGGGGAAGAAACAATTTTTTGGTTTATATAAACCATTAACCATACTAAACAAACCATGGGATGTCTTTATTATGGATTTTATTGTAGGCCTTCCCATAACAAAAAGAAAAAATATTTAACTTCAGTAGTGGTGGACAGATTCTAAAAAATGGCACACTTTATAGCATGCTCAAAAACTAATGATGCCACACATCTTGCAAATCTTTTTTTCAAAGAAATTGTAAGGCTCGATTGGCTACCTAGAAGCATGGTTTGAGACCAACACACTAAATTTGTTGGCAACTTTTGGAGCACTTAATGGAAGAATCTGGGAAAAACATTTTATAAATCTTACCCTATCAACCCCAAACATATGGCATGACAAGAGTAGTTAATAGAAGCTTTCAAAGTCGATTCAGGGGTTTTGTAATGAACAAAAAAGTTAGTGGGATTAAGTACATCTATAGGCTAAATTTTCCTACAATGGTTCAACTAACAAAAACACATGAATGATCTGATATCAAATTGTATATCATATGCACCCAAGAGGTATCTCAAAGCTTACAAAATTTGCAAAGGAAGAGGTTTGAAGTGTTGACGTGGAAGAATATGTTATAGTCATGCAAATGATACATGAGCATATTACGAAGTGGCTAAAAAAAGAAGCCATAAATGCAAGTGGACAGAAGACTTAAATAGAAGAGAAGTCAATTTTAAAGTGGGGAAACTTGGTTTTTACACACTTAAGAAAAAATATTTCCAAAATATGAGTATAATAAGCTAAAAATAGAGAAAATTGGCCCCTGTGAAATATTGAGGTAGTTCTTAGCTAAGACATATGAAATGGAGTTACCCTCTGATATAGGGATCTATCCCATATTTAATGTGGTTGATTTGTGCCCCTACAGGGAACCTAGAGATGAGAAAGAGGAGATTTAGTGGAAGGACTAGTTGCGTACAACCCAAAAGCTATAGATGAAGATGGTCCTTGACCAAAAGCTTATAAAAAATACAAGGAAGAAGGAATACTATGAGTATTTAGTCAAATGGATGTGGCTCCCAAAAGTACATGCAACCTAGATGAATGTTACAAATATCTAGAAGCATGGTCAAACTATGGAATATTTCATGGACACGAGTTCATGAAAACTTATTTTCTTCTAAGGGAGACTTATGAAAGAGCATCCTAAAAGAAAATTCTTGTCCACATGCGGGAAAACTCCTTGTTGATATTTAGGCCTGAACAATCTGTTTATTTTTCTTACGTGTCCCTTATGAGCTATTTGTACTTAGTCAATTAGCAAGCTTCTATAAAATGTCTACATGTAACCTTAGGAGGAGCACTCCTAGGAAGCAACATGCATTTTCAATTATAATATATTTTATTTATTCTATAAATATACATCTAAACAACACATCCCATGCCAAGAAAAAGAGAGAAGGGACCATAATTTTTAGAATACTAGTTAGCTCTATAACTTGCTAATGAAATTGAACCCTCTGATTAGCACTATATTTCCATATTTCTAATTGTTTAGATTGTTCAAAGTTTGAAAATATTGTATGCTCATTTCTTATTAACCATGGTGAGATCACTAGTAAAGTATTGCATGAAACTTGGTGTTTAAGTTTCATGTATGCCACCCCTTCTCCCCCCAAGACAAGGAATAGTTTAGCAAACCGGGAAGGTCATTCTGGGTTTTTCGTGGCTCAACAAAGGTTTTCAATTGCACCCATATTCGAAACATGTTTTTTAAGCCACAAATTCAAAATTTGAACGTTATTAGTGCCACACACCTATGTTGCATGAAACTTCTAGAAACCCGACATATCCTGATGTACCTATACCCAAAATTTTGAAACTCAGTCGAAACTAGACTAAAACTCAACCATAATGTAATCATCTATGAGTGTTAATATATACTTGGTTTTCCTTCTAAATTTTCATATATGAGCCTTATTCCTTTTTTTCTTGGAAGATATTATGTTATATATATATATATATATATATTATATATATATATATATATATAAATATATATATATAGATATATATATGAGAAGAGAGAGAGAGAGGATGAGAAAGATATCTGTATATATATATATATATATATATATATATATATATATATATATATATATATATTTTGTGTGTGTGTGTGCGACATTTTAGATGATGTTTCGGCCGAGGTCTCGATTTTTTTGAGGTGACGCTTCTAAACGTACCTGTTCCAGAAACTCTAAGACGTTTCGGCACTTCATGAAATTTAGCCACAGACCATGGGGTTAAGAAAGTTTGGCATGTGACGAGAGAGTTTGGATGTGAATACGGTTGAATATTCCAACTAGAACCTGGAGGGAAAAACTGCAAGTGTTGACACCTCAATATCTAGGTGACATCAATTGTCACACCCCTATGCAATCCACGAGATCCAGGAATCTTCGTCGCGTAGTTTTAGTTGTCTGATTTATTTGGTGGGACCATAAGCTAGAACTACAAATACATATCCCTTCCCACCCACTGCCATAAGGGGTAATTCCCCCTTGCAATTCATTTTATGCCTCAATCTACAATGTTAATCATGGATGTTAGGATTGATCCAATATGACAACAATACCTACGATTACTTTGGAGTGGGCATTAGGGCTTAGTTTATGATCAAGGGTTTTAATTGTGACAAAGATCACCTTGGAGTGTCCATAATGAGTGGACTGGAAAGTTTGGTTCCTATGGGAAAACAACGGAACGTGGGAAACCTAGGAAGGCATAAGTGCCACAAAGTGGCTAAGAAAAGTCCACGATGCATACCACCGCATTACTCTGTTATTATAGTTGACATTAAAATTATTCTCTCTTGATATCTATTATCTATATCTATATCTATATCATATCTATATCTATATCTAATATATATATATATATATTATATATAAAGTCGATATTAAAATAAATTAGTTAATTGAAATTGTTTATTTAAACCTTGTATTGAAATGTTTTAAAAAAGTATAAGAACAACACATCTTCCTCGCACTCAAAAGTAAAAATATAAGATTTATTTTTTATTTTTAATTACTTTATCTCTCTTTAAAGTTATATAAAATTATTTTTCGTCCAATGAATATCAAAATATTTTATTTATGGCCAAGAGTCAAATTGAAATATTTTTACATACCCTTCACACTACTTTGTAATATCAACAATAAACTAATCAAGCATAGTGAGAGTGGGATTATTGATGTTTTATAATGCTCTTAACTAAAAATATCCAAATGTGTAAATTCATTTTATTTTTTATTAAGGATTGTTAAAATTAATGGAGAATAGGTTATTGTTGTTATGTAGTTGTGCATTCTACTTTTCTTAGTCATTTAGATCCTATTATTCACGGATATGATTTGCTCTCCCTAACAAATTGTATCTATTTAATATTGGAGATTAATGTGAAGCCTGCATGGCATTTTTCTTGTAGGAACTCCTACTAATCTGCACCTATGAGCTCCTCTTGTGTTGGTTTTCCATTTCATGTCTTCCCTGCGCAACTCTTGACATGGTATTATAGCTGCAAGACTGCTAATCCAATAAACTAAGTGAGGGCATGACTGTAGTAGATTCGTCACGAGATTTGGGTGGAAAAGTGCGACAAGCACATTGTAACCCTTCCCACACTTTCATTTTGGAAAGTCGGCATGAGCTTTGGGTGGAAAATAACGGCTCCAATGTGTACAGTTGTGAAGAGCTTCGCGACTTCCCTGTGGATAAAAGCACCGACTATGCAAAAGGATGCATGGAGGCATTCGAAGGCTGCGTGCTGGGAGAAAACACCACATTTCATTCTAGTTGGTGTTGTAGTGTGAGGGCTGAATGTCGCAAAGAGGATGGAGTGAAGATTTGTTGCCAAGGTTTTTTAGAAGGCAAGGTCGCTAAAGCGATAAAAATTGTAGAGAGTAGGTAGGACTTGTCACAGAGTCCACAAGGACGAGTTTCCTACCAAGAGGTCATTTTCGTTGCAATCATTTGACTGGTCATTTACTGAGGAGACTTCCAGCGAAGTCAGCGAGGAAGTGGAGAGAAGCCACAGGTGTGGAGTGTGGTCTGTCTGGAGCACACATAAAGTGGCTAAGATCACTTCTATAGGTAAGGGCGTCGATTTGTGTGGAGATCTGAGTTGACTGGAGTATCATAGGGATGAATCTGGTACAGTTCACTCTCCAATATTCGATTTTTGAGGCCTCCATTGTTGTGAACCCTGCCATTTGTTTTGTTCTTAAGTTGATTGGCTTCCATACAGGTGTGATGAAGTTGCTTGGTGAAAACTGAAAGTGCCATTTTTTTGCTTGTTGTGGTGGTCCCTTAAGAATAGATAATTAAGGTTTTTTTTTTTTTAATTGAAGCTTTTTTTCTTCTTAGATTTAATTAAAAAAAATTGGAGTTCTTGTTTGATTAAAGGAATTATTATCTGATACTAAGGGTGTGTTTGTTCTAAAAACTCTGAGGAATTTGGGGTCAACATTTTTTTTATAAAGGAGATATGGGGTTTTTTTAAGTTATTGAAGATTTTATTCATTCAAGATGAATAATAAAATTCCTATAGCTTATCTCAATGAGAGTAATAAGCTTGATGGTTCCAATTACACCAATTGGAAGTTTAAGCTCCAAACTCTACTTGAGGGACAAAATGCCTATGGCCTTGCCACTGGTGATGAGGTCAAGCTAACTACTGAAACTAGTGGATCAAATACAACAATTGAAGACTGGGAGAAAAGAGAGATGAAGGCAAAGGTTCTCCTCAAGTTATCAGTCAAAGACAGTATCATCCCTCACATTCAGGATTGTAAGATAGCGAATGACATATGGATGATTCTTAAAGAAACGTACGAGATCAAGAACACCAGTTGAACTTTGTACCTCAAGAAGAATATTCTCTCCATCAAGATGGAGGAGAATGAGTCTGTTTCTTTATTCATATCCCAAATAAAGGAGGTTAAAGATAAACTAACTGATATTGGTTAGACTATGGCAAATATTGGTCTGGTGACAATTACTATGAATTGCATGACGGATGATTATGAGATGTTTATAACGCAACTGAATGCAAGAGAAAAGCCTTTAGGCTTTGAAGATCTCACTGGGATCCTGCTACTAGAAGAGGAGAGGAGGTTGTCTCTCAAACCTCAAAATCTAGATCTTTCATTAATGACAAAGTCGAAGCCAATGGGGAAGGTAGTGGTTGATCACAGGAAGGGCAATGTATCAAAAATAAGGACACCACAAGGTATGACCTCGCATAAACATGACTTTTATCTTAAATGATTTTTTTTGTGGTAAGATAGGCCATATTGCTAAATTTTTTCCATAAGAAAAAGGAATGTGGGGAGAGGTATAAGCAAAGAAGACATGCAAGTCATCTAGCTGATGCAGGTCATAATCATGATGTTAGATTATTTATGGTTAAGACTGCACTAGCCACTGAGGAGGATGAATCAGATATTTGGTTCCGAGATTCTGGAGCCTCCTCACATATGACAAGTAAAAAGCAATGGTCCAAAAATTTTAGAGAATCCAACACTAGAGTAAAAGTATACCTTGGATATAATTGAGTGTATGAGGACAAGGGACCTGGAGATGTCCTTGTCACTCTTCCTGATGGAAAGATCAGGAATATATCTGATGTGTGGTATGTTCCTAGGATTAAGAAGAACTTGATTTCTGCATCAAAGATTACAAATCAATATCTTAGGGTAGAATTCTTTAAATCTCATTGTATTATTAAATACTTGTTGGACTAGATGAAGCCTATTGCTGCAAGTATTCGTATACGAGGACTCTACAAACTGGATATAAAGAGTACACCATAGCAAACATTGATGTCATGGGATAATTGTGCTAAACCTTTGTGGCATCAACAACTTGGACACATTAACTTCAGTGACATTCTTCTATTGCAGAACAAAGGTATGGTAGATGGTCTTCCTGTTTTGAAAAAGTTGCATATTGATTGTGAAGCATGTTCACTCGGTAAACATCATAGAGATGAATTTCATGTTGTTAAAGATAGGGAACAAAGGGATACGCTCGAACGTGTACACACTGATTTATGTGGCCCGATTGAAACAAGATCGTTAGGTCGGGCCTACTATTTTCTAATCTTTGTTGATGATTGTACAAGATTCACATGGTTGTATTTTATTAGACAAAAAATTCATGCCTTTGAGTATTCCAAGCAGTTCAGGAACATGATCGAGGAGCAGATAGGAAAGTTCATCAAGATTCTTCGATCAGATCAAGGCGAAGAATTCACAAAAGGGGATTTCAACAAATACTGTAAAGAGCATGGGATACAGCGGCAATTTACAACAACTTACACTCCTCAACAGAATGGAGTAGCTGAGAGGAAAAACAAAACATTGGAGGAGTGTGCTCGCAGTATGTTGAAAGGTAAGAATCTAACTAATGGTTTTTGTGCAAAAGCTATTAATACTGCAGTGTATTTGAAGAATAGGAGTCCCACTAAAAGTCTTGATTATAAAACTCCTTTTGATGTGTTGTTTGGCTTCAAGCCTGTAGTAAGTCACCTTAGAGTATTTAGTTGTAAAGATTTTGGACATGTTCCCAAAGAGAATTGGAAGAAGTCTGACTCAAACACCATTAAATGTACCTTCACTGGAATTGCAGTGAGTATAAGGCTTATAAGTTGTTTGATCCTTCTACTCACAAGGTTTTCGTTAGTAGAGATGTAGTATTCCATGAACAAGTTGATAATGAAAATCTTGTCCAAGGTAATGAAGAATGGCATGCACTTTTGGAATATCTAATTCCTACTTATCTCTAGCTGTCATTCTTTCTATGTAAGCAGTCAGTTCCTATTCTATAGGGGTTGGCTATATCTACTTGTTCCTAGTTTGGTGTGTGGTTGAGAGATTTCCTCAACCAATAGATTGCATGTCCAAAATAGTCTCCCTATCTTGAGACAACATTCGTGTATATATGTAATCTTATTTTTAATGAATAGTATATAGATAACGTGCATATTGATATTTTAAGTTGGTATCAGAGCCTTGAGGGCCTAGCCCCTCATGGGCTTGGCTTGTCCTGGGCTGCTGAGGAAATAAGGTAATATATTTGTATTTTTTTTATCTCTTGTTTTTCCATTGCATATCTGCATGTGAGAATAGATCACCTTGCCATAAAAGACCTGAAGGTTTGCTGATATATCTTTAGGCCCTGCAATTGCAGTGACAATTAGAATTATAAAGATGCAATGATAAATGATAGATCGGATTAGATCAAAGATCATTGCCTGTCACAATGATGAGGGATTTTTGAAAAACACATATCTGAAGGCATTGTGTTGAGTGGAGAGAAATTGATTTTTAGTAGATTTGATACCTGAAACTCCACTGTTGCAGTTGAGTTGGCAGATCCTGGTAGATTGTTTAGCCGTAGAGCTCTGTTGAGACTGTCACTGATTCCTCCTACTATTTTGTATTGAAGATTGAAGACGGCAGAGGCAAACATGCCTTCACTGACCTTGGGTTTAATGAGAGGAACGAGGCCCAATCTGAGTCTCAATTGATTAAAGTCTTGGAGGTTTTTTGTTTGAAAGTTTAGGTAACAGCAATGGCAACTTTTTTTCTCAAGACCGATGTGAAATTGGTCACTCCTCAATTGACTAGACAGTCACTCACACAAACATCGATTCCCACAAACAATCCAAAGGGTTTCATTTCTGATCAGGGTCAGATCATATGCTAGTGAAGTAACCAAGAAAGTGCATTGTGAAGTACATTCCTATCTAATTTGAACATATCATTGGAGTAATTACAACATAATTAGGAGTTGTCCATTTATGTTGGGGCTCCTTCTCATATATTTATTCTCGGTCTTCTTCTCTCGCAATTGTGTAGCACTGGCTTGATCCTATCAGAATAAACTTTGCAAGCTTATTCTACTACCATGGCTACTAGTGTCGGAGCCCAGACTATAGTGGATACAATGTCAAAATGATATGCAAGTCTAGATTCTTTCGTTATTCCAAACTAGGCCAAGTTAGTGCAAGGGGAGAGTGTGCAAGAGCTTGCACTCAATGTTGATCCATAAGTTGTCTCATTGTCATACATCAAAGACTCAGAAGAGAGTCCCATGTCATCCTTACTCATCTCACGTGACTCTGAAATCCCTGTTATTGAAGTTGACAAGTGTTTAATGTAAAAACATCTCCTGATCATGGTATTCTTTCCATAGATGAGTCCAATTCCACTTGTGGGAACAGCCTTGCTTCCATCGAATTGGAAAACATTTATTTGGCTGTAGCTTGGTGGTTGGTTTCATTGTTTTCGAAGAGACCCTATACTAGTCCACAACCGATTGGAATACATTTGTTGACTCTTTGCGAGAGCAGAATATTATGCCCCACATCAAAGTTGACAAGTGTGTAGTTCCACTGCCAAGATCAAACAATGAATCTTAGTGCCAGGGTTTGGATGGATTAACCTCAAGATCTATTGAGTACTACAAACAGTGTGTAGGATTTGCTAAATGGCGAGCAGTTGTCAGCATACCCAATGGGCCTTCGGAGTTAGCTATCAAGGAAGCTGTGTGGGAACTTGCACATTATGACGCTATCTCTTAGGACAATGGTTTTGTGCCCATTGTGGAGCAAGAGGTTCTTCTGGATGGAGACCATTCCATTGACAGAATCCTTGAAGTGGTGTAGAAAGTTTGGGTGGAGGGTTTCTTTTACTTGGTACAGTGCTATGGAGGCCATTAGTTTGAAATGGGGGCTGGTTAGCATCATGATGGATGAGCCATAACACGGAGATTGCAATTGGGTTTGAGTCTCTTTGGTAATATTCTACCACTGCCACAATAAAATGTGGTCTTTATAAATGTTCCTGAATTATAAGCATTGAGCTTAGCTAACTCAATGGAATGGTTTTGTTAGAATTAGCCACTCTAACAAATCATGCAGGTAAATCCAAGACAATGAAATTAGAAATAGAAAGAAAAGGCAAAGATGCCTACGATGTGATCAAAAGATGAAATGCATGATCAAAATCAGAGATTGGAGGATGATGGACAACTAGGTGAAATTTTGTGAGTTAGTCTGAGTTTGTGGAATAGACTCACTAGCATGTTATTTTATGAGTCACATTTTATTAGTAAGCAAGACTAGGGTGTTTTATAGTGGTCTTTGTAAACTGTGTACCTGATAACTCCAAAGTTGGAGTGTGAAATGTAAGCCTTTAAAGGCATGTGTATCCCCATAGAGGTCATGGTAATCTAAAAACCACTTTGTATTTGTAGTGTTGGTTTGTGGTAAGCCAGAAATCACGTGTAACAGAGAAGTGGGACAGAGATTCCGATTGGCATGGTTTAGGTTTAGCCGAGAAAACCCTCGGCTTGGTTGAGTTAGACCTTTGGAGTGCCCTAGTGGTAGGTTTGTTGCCAAGAGTCGCTGGAGTGCCCTAGTGGAAAGATTGTGGCCAATAGTGGCTGGAGTTCCTTCGTGGCTGAGTTGAGCCTTCATGGCTGTGTTGCACCTTCGTGGCTGTGTTGAGCCTTCATCACTGAGTTGATCCTTGGTTGTTGTGTCTAGCCTTAGTGGCTGAGAGCCCATGGTGGCATGGTTGAGGGTGATCCAACGCATGGTTACAGGTAATTCGGCAAAACCCAGGTTAACAATGCTGGAGGGGGATTTATGGGTATAGGTACATGTATGCAACTATAATGGTTGACAGAACCATGTATGTGAAGGACATCCTACAAGACTGGTGGTTACAGCGGTTTGCACTCATGCATTCTGATAGATGGTTATTCCTTTATATGGACATCAACATATTCTTTTTGGTATATTTGACCATAACTAGATTTTTGTAGATTGATATGGGCACAAGTACTCATTAAGGGGGAGTGTTGGAATATCTAATTCCTACTTGTCCTTAGTTTTGATTCTTTCTATGTAAGTAGTCAGTTCTTATTCTATAGGATTTGGCTATATCTA
Source organism: Pinus taeda (assembly GCA_000404065.3). NCBI lineage: Eukaryota > Viridiplantae > Streptophyta > Pinopsida > Pinales > Pinaceae > Pinus > Pinus taeda. The sequence goes on along the minus strand of APFE031481663.1, from coordinate 194,511 downwards.
CTTGTTCATAGTTTGGTGTGTGGTTGAGAGATTTCCTCAACCAACAAATTGTGTGTCCAAAATAGTCTCCCTATCTTGAGACAACATTCACGTATATATGTAATCTTGTTATTAATTAATAGTATAAAAATAATGTGCATTTGTTACTTTCATATGAGGATGTTGAAACAAGGATCAACCAACAGTAACAGCAGCAGCAACAACAAGAACAGAAGCAGTAGCAGCAGGATAAAGAGGAGGAAATTGAGTTTAATCCACAAAGAGAAGAACAGAGCAGAACACTTGATACCACACCACTCAGGAGATCTAGTAGTCTAAAACAGTTACTAGCTTGGTATAGGGGTTGTGCGCTCATGACTGGTATGTTAAACATTGCAGAACCTTCTAATTTTTATGAATCTAGTAAGAGTTATGAATGGAAGGAAGCAATGAAGGAGGAATATGAATCTATTATTAAGAATAATAGCTGGGATCTAGTAAAGCTTCCTCATGATAAGCAACCCATAGGGTGTAGATGTTTATTTAAGTTGAAATTTAAAGCATATGGGTCTATTGATAAGTATAAAGGAAGGTTGGTTGCAAAGAGGTATTCCTAAAAAGAAGGTATTGATTTTGAGGAAACATTTTCCCCTGTTGCAAAATTAAATACCATTAGATTGATTATTGCTTTAGCCAGTAAGCATCATTATAAAATACCTCAATTAGATGTTAAATATACTTTCTTAAATGGTGATTTAAAAGAAGAAGTATACTTAGTGCAGCCTAAGGGCTTTGTTAAGAAGGGAGAAGAGCATTAATATGTAGATTAAAGAAAGCTTTATATGGTTTAAAGCAGGCTCCTAGATCCTAGTACAACAAAATTGATTCATTTTTCCTCATGCATTGTTATAAACAGAGCAAAAATGATCCTAATTTATATATTGTGTTTAATGATGAGGGGCAGATAATGTTGATTTCTTTATATGTATATGATCTGATGATGACAGGGAGTGCAGACAATCTCACTGAAGAAATCAAGTAGCAGTTACATGAAGGACATTGGAGAAATGCGTTACTATTAGGGTCTAGAAGTTTGGAGAGATTCAAGCCAAACTTTCTTATCTGAGGGTAAGTATGCCAAGAGTTTGTTGACTAAATTCAAAATGGATGAGTGCAAGATTGCATTTGTGCCTTTACAACAAAACAACAGACTTCAGGTGTACGATGGTTCAGAATATGCATATGCAACATTGTACGCATAGTTGGTTGGTTGTCTTACTTATTTGACTACAACGAGACTAGATCTAGCTTATGCAGTGAGTGTTTCTAGTCAGTTCATGACTCAACCTCATGAGAGCCATTGGCTTGCACTGAAAGGAGTACTGAGGTATCTGCAAGGAACTTCAAACTTTGGTATTTTGTATTTTGGCTCATTCGATGTTAGCTTGATAGGTTAGGCAAACTCTAATTGGGCAAGAAATTTAGATGATAGAAGATAAATTACAAGTTATGCCTTTAGCATTGGGTCTTGTGTCATCTCTTAGTGCAGAAAGAAGCAACATATTGTAGTCTTATCCTCAACAGAAGCAAAATATCAATCTATGTGTGCAGCAACATGTGAGGTAATTTGGTTGCGCAAACTTCTCCAAGATGCAAGAGAAGAACATATAGAAGCTACAATTATCAATTGTGATAATCAAAGTTCCGTCAAACTGGCTTACAATCTCGTGTTTCATAAAAACACTAAGCACATAGACTCTCAATTTCATTTTGTTAGGGAAAAGGTGCAGTCCAAAGAGATTTGTGTTGAATATTGTAATTCTTGTGATAATATGGTTGATATATTTACTAAGCCTCTGGTAAGACTGAAGTTTGATTTGTTTAGGGACATATTAGGTGTGTTTAAGAACCCTTTTCCATTAAGGGGGAGTGTTAGAATTAATATAGAATAGTTTATTGTTGTTATGTAGTTGTGCATTCTACTTTTCTTAGTCATTCAGTTCCTATTATTCATGGATATGATTTGTTGTCCCTAACAAATTGTATCTATTTAATATTGGAGATTAATGTGAAGCTTGCATGATGTTTTTCTTGTAGGAGCTCCTGGTGATGCACACTTGTGAGCTCCTCTTGTGTTGGTTTTCCATTTCATGTCTTCCCTGTGCAACTCTTTACAAGGATGACATTATTTTTTTTCATTTAGAGAATAATTTTACTTTTATTTTACCAGCCCACATATCAAATTGAGATTGAGCATGAATGAAATTACACATCTACCTCATATTGACCCACATATTAACTGGAGAAAGAGCCTCTCCAGACGATAAGATAAATGCGTTAACCCTTTATTTTGGATAATTTTATTCTACTCATTATATATATATATATATATATATATATATTATAATAATGAGCCTCTCTCTCTCTCTCTCTCTCTCTCTCTCTCTCTCTCTCTCTATATATATATATATATATATAGAGAGAGAGAGAGAGAGAGAGAGAGAGTATGGTGTGGCTTCTTATGTATGCCAATGTTATGAAAATGAGATATATTTCATCCTATTTGATAATAATATATATCTTTGTTCTAAAAATTAATGAAGGCTATAAAATAAAATAATTTAATATTTACTAATTAAAAAATATTTGACTAACACTATGGTTATCTTAAGGGTAGCCTACTATTCAAGTCTTATCACAATTAGCAAAATATGTCACAATTACTAAAATAGGTCAATATTTCGAGATAATTAAACACTAGTGAGAAGGATCATAAACATTTTTCACACAACTTGAGGTAAACCCAAAAGACACTTAGATATTTTAATGGTAAGATAAATTCAGATAAATATTCCATAGTGGACCCAAATGACACTTAAATATTTTAATGGTAAAATAAATGTAGATAAATATTCCACATGAGTAGAGCCATCCAATGAGCTTCAATCAATGAACCTATGACATATCATGTGAGCTTGTGGCATACTAAACAATACGCCTTATTTGACTACATATTGGAAAATACCTCTAAAAATCACATTATTTAATACCCTACCAATAGGCACTCAACACATCTTCCCAATTTAGAAAATCCTACTTTCACTTCATATTATAAATATCCATTTTTTTCATTAACATTTTTTATACCCCTTTATATGTTTTCATTAAATTTGAGCTCCACTTTTTATATCTTCTAATATAAAAACCCTTTACCCCCTAATATATGCTTAATATATTTTTTCATTTTTCCTTTAAAATATTTTGTCATTTTTTCTTCAATATATATGAACCCATGTAGTATCGTATTGCTCCTCGAGTGAAAACCCCCTAAGAATGATTAAAGTATAGATGATATAAAAATAAAGGATTAGTTAAAAAAATTTACAATTATAAAATATTACATCATAATTATAAGTAAACCCTTATTAACTTTAAGTGAAATCTTTGATTATTACATTTATAAAGATAAATCAAATTTTATTGGGATATGGGATCCATAAAGAATTAGGGTTGTAAATTATATAAATCAACATATAAGAATAGTTTATTAGATGGAAAATTTGATTCTTAAATTCCTTTATATGCTCAATTTCCTAATTATTACTTTGTCATGGTTAAAGATAAAGAAAATGAGATAACAACTAAAAATGCTACAAAAGATTAAACTACCACAAGCAGGTTGTCTTTCCCAAATAAGTATAAAGAAAAAATGAATGTGTCACTTGGCATATATGTGACTCATCTCTGGAGGAAGGATTTTTTTTTAACAAAGTTCATAGTATAATAGGAAGGATTTTTTTTTAACAAAGTTCATAGTATAATAGAAAGAAATGATTAAAAGATGGTAAAAGAAAACCTATTTTACATAAGAGGATATATTAATGGAATGAAAACAAAACCTTTGTTCAAATAAAGTGATTTTAAGAAAAAAATGGTTTGATTTAATTTTAAGAAGTTATGTAAAAGAAAATAGAAAATATTATATTTAAAAGGCATATTTTTTTTGAATGGTTCACCAACCCACTATAACTAAAATCCTTTAACATATAAATAAATAAAGATTATAATACATCTTAGTAAAAATAAAAAATAATTTATAATATATATTAATAACTATATCTTTTTTGTGTAAATTAGCAAATTATATTAGTTCAAAATACATATCTTACAAAAATTCTACTCGATCAGAAAGAGGACAACCATCCTACTAAACACGCACCTTGTCATGGTCAAAAAACATCCACAATACCCTGGGGCTCACCACGCAGGGCGGCAGAGAGAGTTGGGGGTTGACAAGATCAACAGTAACTAAACCACGATTCACATAGAGCCGAGGACATCTATAGTTGAGCCCAGAGAAAAATTTGACACACCAAAGATAAAAAACTAAGGTTGCCAGCCACATAAAATGACCTATTAGATAGCAGAGACTCAATACATGTCAAGAACAATATAATTCTTGGACGTATCCAGCCCAGTCAACGCCTTAGCTTTGCCCGCCTGAGATGGCGTTGGAAGCATGCTCTGGTTTTCACCTGTGTACCCCTCCATCGTTTCCCCAGCATTTCTGGCATCTTGATTTATAGTATGACTCAAGAGACTGATCAGGACAGTGAGCTTCTTTGAAACAGTGTCAAATTGTTGTTCCAAACTACTGATCTTTAACTCCAGACTCTCCAGAATTGCCATATGCTCCTCTGTCGTGACTGCAATTACCTGTTGAGCTTGACGAACTTGGTTGGTGTAGTCCCCCTGCATGCTAATGGCCTTAGCCAACATTGTTTTCATCCTCCACATCTCTGCTTGCGTACGCACATATTGAGTTTCACGCATTGTTACTGTACCAAGGTCCTAGACCCAATCCATTTCCTTCTCCAACTCCTGAGCTTCCAAGTTTTTCTCCTCCTTAGTAACAATGGCCTCCAGCTCGTCAATTTTTCGTTTTTATTTTTGTGAGGTGCGTGTTTCAAAGGATTCCCGAGCTTGTTTCAGATCTCGGTTGGCCGATGCATTTCGGCTCCCCTCACTCGCCATCATCTTAACCACACCGGACTCACCGCTTAGTGTTCTGAGGATTAGGGAAAAGATTTTCAGCCTACAACTTGAAGAAACAGTGGCTTTGCTGTTGCCAGAGGCTGAGAATAAATAGATGAAATTGGGAGAATTACCGGGTACATTCTAGCCTCTCCCTTGTTGCCAGCATGTCTTATCATGATTATTCTTGCTTGATGGTTTATATTTCCGGTAATGATCCCATTTGCTACTCTTACGGTCACCTCTCTTGCTCTTCTCCGTAGCGTTCCAAGTGTCCCATCTTCCGTATGGGCGTCGACGGTGCTCATTGTTTTTTATCATAAATATGATGGGAATGACTCCCTTCTGCTCGAGCATTGAATGCTTATGTTCAGCCTTTCCTTCGTTCATTTGCGAACCTTCAATTCTTCCCATAGTGCGCATGATCCTCATCATTTCGTTAAGCCTTCATAGATCATTGCCTCTTCGTTCTTACCTTTCATTCACCAAATCCTGCCTCGAGAGCAGGGTACATTTATTTCTTAATTCCGAGGAGATGACGTCCTACCAACAGCTGTCCAATATGCTAGTGGGGTTCCCTATACCAGAATTCACTAGATGGTCCGTAGCTGCATTGGCTTTACGGTGAACAGCCTGAAAAATTAAACCTTTCAGCCAGCCCAAATGTTCAGCTATACTTTCTGTTACTTTAGCCAGTCGCCAGTATTGTGTAACCTTGCTAGCTTTAGCTCTCGCATACATCCTTCTGGCTATTGTTATTGCGAGCTTGGAATCCCCCTCAACTACTGTTGTGCCTGCCTGTAAATTTCTAAGAGTTTTGAGACCCTGTTCCATTGCTGCGAACTCCATCTCATTGTTCGTTCCTTCTCCTAGGGCTCTATTGTAGATGTGCATAATTTCCCCTTCGCTATTCATTATAATGCCACCGATGCCAGCCATTCCTGGATTACCTCTCGATGCACCATCGAAATTTAGCTTGAGGAAGCCTACAGGTGGACGTTTCCAGATGCTTGACGAGGTGCTCATCTCCTGTTGGCAATTCACTATAGCCACGCATGTTCCATTATCAAGGTTAAAGGCTTTCAAAATTTGTAAGTCCTGATTCGAAGATTTACTATCTTGATCTGCTTTGCTTTTAACAAGAACCAATTGTCTTATATTTTGTATAATAATTTCTATTGAGTAATTTATGTCTTTGGTTTCGTTTAAGAATACTCTTATGTTCCGTTCTTTCCAGATTGCCCATGTAATAAACCTTGGAATTATTTTCCAAATGATGTTGACCCTTTGATTGCTGGAGAAATTGCCTCGCCAATTCTCGATGGTTCCATGGATGGACTCTCTGGTTCTGTCTGTTTGTTGCAAAGTATTTCCCGCCCAATTCCACATTATGTTTGCTGATTCGCATGTGTTGAAGAGATGGTTCATAGTTTCTTCTTCCTTGTTGCACATGGGACACCTGGAAGGGCCACAAAACCATTTCTTGCGGAGATTCTCCCAAGTTAGAGTTTTCCTATGCATTAGGAGCCAGAGGAAGATTTTAATTTTTGGCCAGAACTGAGAATCCCAAACCTTGTTGCTCCATTGTACCTTTTCAATTTTCTCTGAATTTTCGATACAATTTCTGGCTTCTTTGAGTGTGAAATTTCCCCCTCCTTGCTTTCCCCATCTTAGTTGCTCGCTGTCATCCACCTTCCTAATTCTTCTTTTGTTTAATAGAGCTTGCAGGTCCCTGACGTTGTTGTTTGATTCAGCTATGCTCTCTGTTTCATCGATTGCCCAATCTCTCCATTCTAGGTCCCTGTTATTAGGAGTCCAATAGTGATTAACCATTGTTCTCCTAAGCTCCTGATAATTTCTTTGCAGATCTGCAAACTCTGGCCTCTAACTTAGGGAATTGTTGCCAGGCATCCTCCCAGAAAAAGGTCGTTTTTCCATTGCGAATTTCCCAGAAGCTATTCTCCTGTATAATTCCTCGATTTCTCCGTGCTAGGTTCCAGACTGGTGAACCCTCTGGATTCGCTTGCATTCTGATTAAGTTCTAGGTGTTGTGTGTTGGAGCGTATTTCTCCTTCCAATATCTAGGCCAAGGAAGATTGGGTTCCTTTAGCCATTTCCACCAGAGTTTGGCCCCACGGGCCCTATTGTTGGTGAAGGGGTCAAGCAGGTTTAACCCTCCCAAATGTTTGGGTTTACACAATTTATTCCATGCGACTAGTGCCCATTTTTTCTTCTCTGTGTTTCTTGTCCATAAGAAGGTTCTCTGAATCACTCTCATTTGCTGCAGGACTCCTTTGGGAGCCGGGATTATGGAGAGCATATATTGTGAAATAGCTTGCATAACAGCTTTGGTTAGAACTAGCCTCCCTGCAAAATTGAGGGCCCTATGGGTCCAGTGGTGACATCTTTTCTCCAGAATGGCTAGGATCTTCTCCAAATGAATTTTTTGCCAAGGTTTATCCGTTAGAGGTGCTCCTAGGTACCTCGAGGGCAGACTGCCTCTTCGGAAGCCTAGAATGATAGAGAGATTCTTCTGCACAACTAAATGCGTATTGAAAAAGAATATAGTGGATTTAGATAGATTAATTTCCATAACCGAGGCTTCACTAAAAAGATTGAGGATCCTTTTATAGCCCATGGCTTCTTTGACTGTAGGAGACCCATGTAACATTGTATCATGTACAAATTGTTGGTGCGTGGTCACTGGAATGGAGGGCAAGGGCTGCAATCCTTTGATCCTTCCTTCCTCTTTAGCACTACGAATGAGTCTGCTTAAACCTTCCATCAGGATAACAAAAGGAAAGGAGATAATGGGTCTCCTTGTCTGAGTCCTCGTGAGGGGAAGAATTGGTCGGCAGGGGCACCATTTACCAGCATAAAAAATTTAGTAGATTTGATCAAAGTTAAAATCCACTTTATCCATTGATTGGCAAAACCTAAAGATTTTAAGATTACTTCTAGGTAATTCCAGTTGACTTTATCATAAGCCTTTGATAAGTCAAGTTGCATCATCATGCCTACATCATTATAAAATAAATTTATAATTTATATTTAAAAGATATCAGAAATTATTATATTACTTAATATTTCACTATTTAATAATATAATTTTTTCCCTATATAAATAAAATATTATGCTTAATATATTAATAGTTTTAAATTTTATTTTATTATTAATAGTATTTAAATTATTATAATTTGATTATTAAAAAACTCAAACCATTCGCATTTAATTATTTTCAAATAGAACTATTGTGTTTGTACTCATTATAACATAATAAATAAAATTTAATTTTAAAAATTAAATGGAAATATCTGAACAAAATTGCAATGATAATAACCATAAATAAAAGAAAAACAATTAAACTTATATAGTAATAATATTTAACAATTTTTTTTCCTAAATTTATTAAAACATGTTTATTTAAAAAATATATTACTAACAAAAATAATTTGAAAATTTGTGAATGGTTGTTGCGTGTGATTTAATTTAAAAATTATTAAATTTAATATAATATTTTTTAATTAATTTAAAAATCAATTTAATAAAACAATATATTAAAATAAGAAAAACTTTCATAAATATTATTATATAATTAAATAAAAATATGTGGAAATCAGGCATTTCTAATTAATTGTAATTTTTTTTATAAGGGGCAAATCATGCAGCATATCCATCTCTCATTATTATTATACTATGATATCAAAGTATACTATGATATTTACGAAAGAGTTTAACCATGAAAGTCAATATAAACCTCTTTTACGAACGATTACAGCATTTCGTATGGGTGAAATAGATTATTTCCTGAATAGACAATATGAGACGTTTGTTGCTGTGCTTGTATACCCATGGTTTGTCCATGGAAGTTTGGTTTTTGTCCATCATTTAATAAGCAGGCTCTCGTCAATTTGTTACATGCAGAGCATCCGTAAGCTATAAAAGTTGTGTGTGAAGAAATATACGCAACTCAATGACGATGGTTTTTTGCTTGATAATAGTAATGGTTTTAGTTTTATCTAACCGTGACAATGGTGCAAGCACTGCATCCATTCTGGTGAGTAAGTGCGCGATTTGATGGGTTAAATAAGATTATATCGAAAATCAATGAAGATGTGTTATGGTCTATGCTTCAATTAAGATTACAATTTTAAAAAATTACTTCAAGTAGATTTCATTTTCTTCTTCTCTTCTTCAAGATCATGCAGTATCTAAATTGTTTTAATGTTTTCTTCTTATTGTAGGCTTCATATCAGTTTCTAGATTTGCTGGTAAAGGTGTTCCGTTTTTCAAGGTTGTCTAACCATGTCCTGGACTTATTCAAAAATCATATTATATGTGAACTACTGCTACATGTCATCTTTTGTAGTGTGATTTTCACTATCAGTTTTTTGAACAGGGATTTGCAGCAACATAAGTTTATAATAAAAATTATTTCTTCAAAACAGAAATAATTGAAAATTTCATTGATGTTTTCATCATTTAAACTTTCTTCAACATTCATTTCTGTATTTTCTATACAAACTTCATCAAACCCATGCCTCAACGAAATTTAACTCTTCTTCATGATCATTTTGTCTACCTCTACACTCGAAATCAATGTTAGAATTAAAAATAGAATTAAAAATATTTACAAAACGATATTGGTTATGTTCCTTTTCTCTGTAATGAGAACTTTCTCCTGTTGTGCTTCATTTTCTGTCTATCTTTGTTTTTTCTTTGTAAGCTTCCTTCTTTGTCTAATATGTGCTACTGCAAACAAGCTGCCTTCCACTTGGTTTTTAGATTCAAGTGAGATTATATCACTAAATAGCATCATGCCAATGTGATGTTTTTGTGACATCACGTGCAACCATTCATCATTAGCCAACAATTCTTCATCAAAATTTAATTTAGCAATATTAATAGGTGGATTATCCATAGCATTGACTACTCCAATGGAAGTTACACTGTCATCAACAAGGTCTCTTTCTAGATTCACCAAAATTTCATGAGCAAGCTTTGTTGCTAGATTCACCAAATCTTCATGAGCAATCTTTGTTGCTCGATATACCAAATATTCATTCACTTGTACTTGTTCATAGTGGGATTCAACAAACCTTTCATATCCACGTAGATTTGTTTCTATAGATTCACCTTCATATTCAATTTAAGTGCTCCCGCTTACACCAAAACTCCTCTCAAGGGTATCCCAAACTTCCTTAGTTGTATTGGCATCTGAAATGAGGAGAAGAATGACATTTTTACCACATTTTCACTTCCAAAGCTAAACCTACAGTAGTTTTGACTTCTTGGCCTCTTTATGTTTCCCATTTGTTGATTATTGACTCACTACTACTCAACATGCCAATCAAACTTCAAGCATAGAGACTATGTCTCTAAAATAAATTTTTTAATGCTTAACTTCAACAAAATAAATAAATGTACACATTCTTACCAATTTCAAAACTTTCGCAAAACCCTCCTCAAAATTCCTTTTTACAACCAATTTTAATGTCTATTGGTATTTGTTTTAAATCTTCGTGATTTAAAAAAAATAAAGAACTATGAACAAAACCGTTTTAAAAAAATATTAACGAAGCAAGGGGCATTATTTTTAGCAGCATACTTTGGGACAACTCCGTGTGATGATGAGACAGACTTGTTGTCTGTGATCATCCAGTCTACTATTTGGTCACGTTTTTGCAGCATTTGGCAGGAGGAAGATCACCGTGTTATTTTCCAATCTAAAATTTGTTATGTTTTATGTGTCTTACTCATGGTACACTCTGCTGCTTATTCCCGTGGTATGAAACTCTTGTGCATGTCAACATTGGAGCTACTTGCTGTAAATTGTGGAAATGGATCTGATAGAAAATATGAAGTCAAGATGCTCAATTAAATTTCCAAAAGTTTAGATATGACGAAAATAATTGAATAAAACAAAAAATTGGAGAATAGGATTACTCTTTTCACTATTATGAATTAGTTAAATAAGATTATAATGGAAACATCATTAATAAATTACTAGAGTGAAACTCCACTTAAACTGAACTAAATGAAATTATGACAATTGGAGCTACAGTTTTGAGACTTAAGAGGTGTTTAGAATTAGATTATCTAACACTCCCTCTCAATCACAACCACATAAAAATTCAGTTAAGATGGATTGTGGTCTACATACAATTTTAAAAAATTACTTCAACTAGATTTTCATTTCTTCTTCTCTTCTTCCATATCATGTAGCCTCTAAATTGTTTCAGTTTCTTCTTCCTATTGTAGGCTTCAAATTTCAATTTCTTCATTTGCTCGTGGAGGTCTTCAGTTTTTCGAGGTTGTATTACCGTGTGCTCGACCTCTTCAAAAATCGTATTATATGTGGACCACTGCATCATCTTTTGTAGTGTGATCTTCCTCATTGGTATTTTTAACATTAATTTGGAGCAACATAAGTTTATAATAAAAAAAAAAAAAAAATCTAAAAACTCCAATACTTAAAATTTCATTGATGTTTTCATCATCAAAGCTTTCTTCAACATTCATTTCTACATCTTCAATATTCATTTCTACATCTTCTATGCAGACTTCATCAAAGCCATGCTTCAAAAAAACTTAACTCTTCTTCATAATCATTCAGTCTACCTCCACACTTGAAATTAATGTTAGAATTAAAAATATTTAAAGAACCATATTGATTATGTTTCTTATTCTCCAATGAGAGGTCTCTGCCTCTATCTATGTCTCTTACACTTCTGTACTAACATGTGCTACTCCAAACAGGGTGTCTTCCACTTGGCTTTCAGATTCAAGTGGGATTATCTCACCAAATAACATCATGCCAATGTGATGGTTTTGTTGCATCAGGTGCAACCATTCATCAACCAACAATTCATCATCATATTTTTCATCAGCAATATTAGTTGGTGGATTCGCCTTATCACTATGTCATCAACAAACTCTCTTGTAGGATTCACCAAAATTTCATGACCAAACTTTGTTGTTGGATTCACCAAAATTTCATCACCAATCTCTCTTGCTCGATCTACCAAATCTTCATCCAGTTGTAGTTGTTCATAGTGAGATTCAACCAACTTTTCATCTCGATGTAGATTTGTTACTATAGATACACCTTAATCTTCAACTTCAAGGCTCCCTCTTACAACAAAACTCCTCTCATATGTATCCCAAACTTCATTAGTTGTCTTGATATCTGAAATAAGGTGAAAACATTTTTACTGTACATCCAAATCTAGTCATATCTCAAACTTCGCTGTTCCCATATCTCAAACTTGGTTGATCCCATTTGTTGAGTCAAATAGAACTTATTACTCTCTTGCCTTCGATAAAATAAATACATCTACATATTCCTTACCAATTTCAAAACTTTCCCAAAAACCCTCCTCAAAAACCCTTTTACAACCAATTTTAATGTCTATTGGTATTTGTTTTAAATCCTGTTGAATTTTTTTTAAAGGGAACTATGAACAAAACCGTTTTGAAGAAAATATGAACGAAACCCCTTTTGAAACAATACATTGGCATTCTTAAAATAATGCTCTCGAAGCCTTTTTGGAAAAAATAATGCTTTTCATGAGTTTTTTTAAAGGGCCACGGAAAATGATGGTGTTCCCTGCGTATGAAGACCCATTGTTCAGCTTTCGTTCCTTTCAACGGAATTCGTTGTGACGTCAACGGAATTCTGCTAACGCTGGTTTGGCGAAGAGGAGCCGCGTGTGGGCGAAAAGTGTTCATTGAAACTAACGCGACTCTTCAAACTTCTCGCGCTAGTAAGATTAAAGCAGTGTATCCAAATAACACAGCGATATCAAAATCATTTTCATTTTTAAAAAGATATTAGACTTTGAGTTGAGTTTTATTCAAGGTTTTTTCTGGTTTAGTTATTGTTGGCTTCTTTGTTCTCCTGCTGTTTCTCGTTAAAAATTTCGTGGTGGGTTTGTCTCTTTTTCGTGCTGTTTCGATTTTGCTCACGTTGACAAGTCTTATCTAAATTAGATTTAGCTCTAAGCTCACGTTGACAAGTCTTATCTAAATTAGATTTAGCTCTAATATCTTTACAAAAATTGAACAGAACAACAACGTAGATTAGAAAACTACTTCATACTGTATTGGAACCTGTGATACAAGCCTAAAACGTAACTTCACATATGACTTTGTTAAGGATGAGTGAAAATAAATATTACACAGATTTTTCACGAATTCCAGTGACTTCTTTATCCGTCCCCGAGAATGGTTCTCTGATTTTCTTCTGATATGCTTAAAAATACAATAAAATATACTTATGAACTATGCCATAGAATTAGACATGAACCAAATCAAAATAATGTAATTGGAAGCATGAAAATACTGACATAGATTTTGCGAACGCAGTACATGGAGGTAACAAGAAGATCTCAATATTTTTCATTTACCCTTTTATTCATTTTGTTTACCGACCTTCCTTCCTGCTCCTATAGAAACTCTACACTTCGACAGTTTCTTTCTGATGCTCTCAATTTGGGAAATCCCTTAAAAGAAACAAACAAAACGTTTTTTCTAACTGTTTTACTTAAAAGAACATGTAAGGACCAAGCTACTTACCATTAGCAAAACCTGAGATATCTGAAATAACAATTTCTAGATATATAAATAAAAAGAAAAAAATCCGAAAATTACACATCTCCATCTGAGTTCATATAAATCACGCGTTCCATGTGATGAATTATAAGATATTATAATATGCATAGGCAAGCAAAAAGAATAATTTTTTTTTTGTGTGAAAAACCAGAGTTTTCGGGTATGTTACTAATACAGTACAACCTCAGCATTATTCTGGAAAAGAGCGGAACGAATCATCTTCAAGTACTGTGACAATAGTAGTTGTACGGGCTTCTTGCGCGAGAGAACTGGAGCTCCGTGAGGGAAGAGGAGAAGTTCGGCAGATTGGGCATGTTGCATGCAAGCAAAGCCATTCATCAATGCAGTCGATGTGGAACATGTGATCGCAATCAGGGATAACCTTCACGACCTCCGACTCCTTGTAATCGCTCAAGCAAATTGAGCAACAATTCTTATCCTCTGCTTCGTCTAATTCATTTCCTTCTGCAGATTTGAACGATTGGCAAACTTTGTCAGAATATAACATCTTGGGGAATGAATCCAACGTCTCGCCATCGATCCCAATCACAGCGCTGTCGTGGTTCAAGTGGGCGGCACCAAAGCCGATTGCGCGATCGTTAGCCCATCTTCGTTGATCAAGTAACGGATTTCCGTAGCGACAACGTAGGAGGAAATATGTAAGTAACAATTCGATGACTATTATGACGGCAGCTCCCAACGATAGCAGCAAGCCAAACTCACTAGAATTGTTGTCCATCTCAGTATATACTGCTAGCTATGGCGGGCATCGGCTGTGAGACTGATTATTACACCGGCCGCAACGCAGCGATTCGGTTGTTTGCATTCCTTAGACATGCAATGGATGATCGAAGGATTTGTGGGGCAAACTGTAATAAGAAATGAAGCATTCTTCATCTACAGTGCCGATTTTGTGGGCGAGATGGATTGTTGTATTTGACTTTTCTGTTTGTGAGAATACTAGTTAGTTGACAAGGGACATAAGGCACCAGTTATGGAATCTTTCTCAATTTCGTCCTTGCGCATCATTAGTGCTGACATATTTTAATAAGAAATCCACAGTCGTTGTGGGGATGGAAATATGTAACGCAGCGTCAGCAACAAAGCGTGTTGCAACGCGATCAGGCTGCCCAACTAGGAGGTTAAAACAAAATTGGTTGCGTGTGCATTTGGGCAATGAGTCAGGCGTTGGACTCGTCCAAAACAATCGCCATCTCTAATTGTCTTGTAATCGAAGAACCCCAGGTTGTACATGCAGCCACTGTAGCTAACACTCCAATTTTAATGCTAGGTCCAAACACTCTCAGCCCACATAAGCTCCCGGTTAGGACAATTTACGCTGTTTTCTTTATATATAATATGTGAAAAAAATGTATATGTCACTGCGACATATATGATGGTTTTGGCTATTTTAAAAAACTGATTAATTGAAAGAATTATTATGTCACTGCTAACCAAATTGTGATGCGCGGTGCAAACACTTTCAGCCCAAAGAAGCCAATAGATCATCCAGTGCAGGTTAGCACCATTTACGCTTTTTCGAAAAAAAAATATTATATGAATACCGTTTTATAAAAAATTATTAAGTGAAAAAATTATTATGTTACTGCTAACTAATGGCATAGGAATGGTTTAGGTATGGTTTTTAGTGTGAATTTTTTTTGGGTTTTTTTGTGTTGGAATTGGATAGAAAAGATTGTGGTAAAATTTTGATTTGGGTTATTTAAATTAGTTTTTTATTATATATGGATTTAATATTCTTAAAAAAATTTAAAAATATTTTTATTGTGGTAAAAATTATTTATCAAATTTGTGATTTCAATAAATTTAATAAATTATCATTAAATTTAAATATTATTGGGATGGCAAAAAATATTTAAAAAAATTATGGAGTTTGCAAAAAATTGACTTAAGGCTATGAAACCCAAAGCCACCGATATGCAATTGGTAAATAAACGCTGAATTCATTACTTATACTTGCCGTAACACACTTGAGTGGAAGGTCAACAATATTGGAAATATGTACTATCGGTCGGGCGCGGTGCTATTCTGCCACGCACTATAACTTGTAGTTAATGAAAACCCAAAAAGCCACGAAAACCAAACCCGCTGATAACCCGCTGATATTAAATTGCGAATTGGAGTTGTTTATAATGTGATTTTTTTTGGAGATTTTAAGTAATGGAATCTGGCTAAAGAAATTGAGGTTAAATCTTGAGTTGTTGCAGTTAAAATGATTTTTTAACTGCATATTTGGATTCAACACCTTTAAAAACTCCTGAGACGCTTTTATTATGCATAAACTAGCTTTGAAACTTGTCATTTCCCAATAAATTGGCTGCGGGATTTTTGACAAAAAAAAACCACACATTATAGAACAACTCCGAATCATTACTTATACTTACTTGCAGGTCAACGCGGCGCAAGAGCTAACTAGCCTGCTATAGGGCATTAAATGTCCGTATGGCAGGCCCCTTTACCATGCATGCCCATTCCTTTCATACCCGCATCCATCGTTTCTCCCGCAGTGAGACGGCCCATCGCATCATAATTTTTTCGAGAACGGTTGACCCACCACTCTGAGCTGGCACCCGCTGTGCTGGGCAGGAGTTTCAAACGAGCGCTCGCGCCAAAGAGCCATTTGCTCCATTCGCGCTCTCGTCGAGTTTACTCTGCAACCCTTCTCGAGCACACACCGCTCCCGCAAGCGTTGCTGGCTCACCCATGCAGGTCCACCCATGGTGCATATTCCCGGCTGACTGTGCGTCCCCCGGTAAATTAACCTTTGTGACAGTTTTTTATCAATGTTGTATGTGGCATCCCCATATTGCCAATGCCTGTAAATCCTCGATTTATTCCATGTAGTTACAAAACAGCGCAATCTCAAAATAAATTTTGGCATGCAGGGTCTTATTTTACATGACCATGGGCATAATATTTAAGATAAATGATCTCCTTGTAAGCAAACCTGAATTCTTATGCTGTTTCTCCGAAAACTACATTTGAAGGTATCGAAATTCTGTGCTTTTAGCTGGCAATTTAAATTCTCTCAGCGTTTTTAATTTGGTGACTAAGACTAAATCCCATCCGCAGTAGTTTACATGTACTCAAAAATAAAATTGTTGACAGCGTTTAAGGCCAGAGTTTAGAAAATTTTGGTTGCATTAATCATAGAACAGTCAGACATGTTTTTCCTTTCCTGTACAACTATTACAATATGGGTGGAGTAATTTCCACTGTTCTGAATGTGTAACTTTTTCCGATACAAGAATTGAACACATTAATTTCAGGACACCAAAACAGATAATTGCAGTGTTTCTGCAGGGTAACCATACAAATAAATTGTTAGCAGATCACAATGACCATTGTTTCATATCCTCTGCCACAGAGTAACTGTACAAATAAAATGAAAATATCAATATAAGGAGAGGATGGAGGAAAAAGTTAATTCTTCCTCTGGGATTTCAAATTAGTAATGATGTATCACGACCAAGGAGTAATGCGATACCCATTAGAAATGAGATGGCTGTGGATAGACTTACGCTGTAGCAATTTTGAATGAAGCATAGCATAGCATTGGGACAACAGGGCATCTGGGATAATATCATTAACAAATAATTGGTTGTAGGAGAAGTAAGAGTCAGCTCTATTTGATAATAGCTGCGGCATTGACAAACACTAGAGGAGATTTCAAGATGATGGAAGTGAAACGTGAGAAAGGATATTGTACAAAGCATTATGAAATGCCTCATGGTTTCCTTAAAGGTTTAGAATCCAGATGGTGACACCAGTGTGGAATGCAAAACTGAATGCTCTGGCAAAGCTAAATAAAAATGATTCTGTAATGAATTGTTCATCAAAATATTTGTACCAGGCCATGGCATAGTTCTGGATGCCAGAAAAACTTTGAAAATTTTGGTCTAATCTTTAGATGTAAGATCTAAATATGGCCAACTAAAAATTAGATTAGGTACAGGAACCATAACTAGAAAGGAGCAGATATTAATCTTCAATGCGTGGCAGCTCTTTGAAGCCATGGAAATAGGAGATTTGGAACCAGTTCACTCTACCCAAGGAATGGAAGAAGCTAGCAGCTGTAACATCTTTTATTTTTCTGATGTATTTCAAGGTTTTACTACTACTAGGAAGCTTTTACAGGATTTATACTTGTGTGAACTGTTGGAAATCTTTGTTAGCAGTCTTTTGTAAGCTGGGAATTTTAGACATGGAGCTGGGATGCCTAGCTTATCTATAGTTTCAAAGAATAATATACTTCTGCTGTTATGTAGGGTAACTGTTTATATATATTCAATTAAAACATTTTTATTTTACAATCATTTAACAATTAATTTATAACCAATCAACTATTAAATTAATACAAAACATCAATACTTTATAATAAAAACATGATATGACCATTACACTAACATTCAAGAATCTCATGAGGCCACAAAAAAACACTCACAATATGCAGAACTACAGCACCCACAGATCAATAGAGCTCCTCATCAAATATCCAAGATTATTGCCATGCACATTCCAGACCCATGTAAATACACACAAACAAATTCTCCATGCCTTTCTCAAACAGTGAATCGAACTTCTTATTAAAAGAGTTTTATATTTTAATTCCCTCAATAAAAATACTAAGCATGCCTTGGGGGACTTTCTGGGGATCATTAAGCAGTGATAAAACTTGCAATAGTTGTTTTCCAAGCTACAGCAACTGAAGTTGTTTCCCACATCACAGAAACTCCTTTATGACACTGGCACAAAACTGTATTGTCATAAGCTTTATTAAGTATGCTTTTAAGTTCCTCTTTTACAACTAGTTGAGAAATGCCTTTGTCACTCAATTAAAATATTGCTCATAGTTAAATGCTATCAGATCTAAAGTAACAGCCAAGGAGTGTGCCCTCCTGGCTGGCATAACTCAAGTAAATAATGACTTTCCAGCAGGTCACCCTAATGTAACTCCTCATTGAGCGTGCCCTTCATGTAATCAGTAAAGTTAACTCCCTCATTAACCTCTAACGCTAGTTGTAACTATTTATAGCAGCAGGACTGCAGATCCAAAAATAATTGAAATAACCATCTCAAGTACTGTGCCTTCCTCTGCTGTCATAAATGAATGTGGACAGGCCCAAAAGTAGCATCAAATCAGCACCTTTCCTCTATTGTTAAGTTATTCCTGCTGCTGGTTATAACTCCCATCACAAGCACACCCAATTTCTTGTTGTAGATACTGTGTTTGGGCTTCAAAGGAGTGCCCCATGTCTTGATATATCTCCTCAAAAGAACACTCGAACTTCTGAACATAACCCATAGCCACATACTTTTACTGCAGTGCCCTATCTTATGCAAATCTGCCCTGGAAACAATGGGAAACATGCAGGAATGTGGCACAAATGTCCATGATTGAAGTGGCGACAAATCGACTTTGATTTAACTTGAAAGATATTATCATGAAAGGTATTATGTCACTCGTATTAACTATAAAAGCAGAATTAAAAATTATTTTTAATTTCTTCAACTCATCCTAATCTTTCTTGTTATTGATTTTAGAGACACTGGCCATTATCTTCTTAAATAATTAGTTTGATCATGGTCCTAAGATTCATGGGATTTATATTAGAAGAGGGCACATCCATAAAATAACTAGTTATCATTGTTTAGGATCTCTTTCATGTATCAGAGGCGTCCCAAAACATGTATGAGCTCTTACTGTAGCATATATTTGATAGAAAAGTACATAATCCTCTAATTTAAAATGACCATACTCAAAAAGTTCTCTCTCTTCTTGCAAAATAGGAGACAGAGTTTAATCCAATTCCTAGCCTATCCATTTTTTGGTTGGCAATGGCTAGGAGGCCAAAATTTTTGGCTCAAACAAAGTGTGTTAGAGCTAGCAATCTACACCTTTATATTGAAGAGGCAAGGATTCTCGGCCCAAGGCTAGGTCCTGAGTTTGATCCCTAGTCTGCCCAATTTTTAAATACATCAAGGAGTTATCTCATGTTGCAAATCAAAGAGATATCAGATAAGGACCAAATATTCCACTTTTGATTATTGAAATCAATGACACATAATGAACTGTGGAGACAGGGAGTTAAGACTCTTACAATAGCTGCAATGGAAGCAGATAAACTCCTAGATTCCAAGAGTGAAGCTAAGGGTGGACTAAGGGGTTATTATGAGTATGCCAATACTATAGATGTAGAAAAAAGAGAAGAATTTGCACCATGTTGGATCTGCGTGAAAGAATAATATGCAAAGAATTGCATGTTCACACAGAGGATGGATTCCATTGAGCAAGTGGACAACCCATTGGTGGGAATGTAGGTTTTGAGTATTACCGTGGAGTCAAGTTTGGTAACAACACAAAATGAGGATGTGTTGAAGCTAAGCTTTGTGCAGGAAAATATCAACAAAGGGCCAGTTCTTGTAATATTGGACAGTGGTTCGATGCATAAATTCATGAAGGAAGATGCAACAAGGAGACTCAGGTTGCATATTCAGTCAATCTCTTCGTTTTCAAGGTATTTAATTTCAACAAGAAGAAGGTTATGTTCAAGCTATATACAAGGTTCATATTCGAAGTATCAACTCTTTAGTTATGGTCCGAGCTGCCAATTAGTTAATTGTCCATTTTCCAATGTGTAATATCACTGGTCCGAGTTATTCATAGTTTTTCCAATCTGAATGTTATGATCCTTCACAAAACATTGACCACAGGAATTGCCCAAGGCTATATGAGTTTCAATGAGTCTCTAGTCTTCACAACAAATCTGAGCTCTTCAATAGGAAACTGATCACATGAATTGAGGTTAACATCTAAGCTTATATACTTTCCACTGTCTGAGATATTTCACATTTCTACAGTTCCACAGTCCAAGCTTGATTAGGACTATCCGAGGGTATCACAGTGGCTTATCACAGCTTCTATTTCTCTTGGCAATCCAGGTTTCTCATGGATTTTGATCTTGAGATTCGGGCCTATAAAACTGATTTCTCTCAAGGTTATGAGCCTCATATATTATTGCAATTGTATATCCGAGCTTCTAACAACAAGTCCTAGTGTTTGTCAATGCCGCAGCTAGTGAAATCTCCTCTAGTGTTTGTCAATGCCGCAGCTATTATCAAATAGAGCTGACTCTTACTTCTCCTACAACCAATTATTTGTTAATGATATTATCCCAGATGCCCTGTTGTCCCAATGCTATGCTATGCTTCATTCAAAATTGCTACAGCGTAAGTCTATCCACAGCCATCTCATTTCTAATGGGTATCGCATTACTCCTTGGTTGTGATACATCATTACTAATTTGAAATCCCAGAGGAAGAATTAACTTTTTCCTCCATCCTCTCCTTATATTGATATTTTCATTTTATTTGTACAGTTACTCTGTGGCAGAGGATATGAAACAATGGTCATTGTGATCTGCTAACAATTTATTTGTATGGTTACCCTGCAGAAACACTGCAATTATCTGTTTTGGTGTCCTGAAATTAATGTGTTCAATTCTTGTATCGGAAAAAGTTACACATTCAGAACAGTGGAAATTACTCCACCCATATTGTAATAGTTGTACAGGAAAGGAAAAACATGTCTGACTGTTCTATGATTAATGCAACCAAAATTTTCTAAACTCTGGCCTTAAACGCTGTCAACAATTTTATTTTTGAGTACATGTAAACTACTGCGGATGGGATTTAGTCTTAGTCACCAAATTAAAAGCGCTGAGAGAATTTAAATTGCCAGCTAAAAGCACAGAATTTCGATACCTTCAAATGTAGTTTTCGGAGAAACAGCATAAGAATTCAGGTTTGCTTACAAGGAGATCATTTATCTTAAATATTATGCCCATGGTCATGTAAAATAAGACCCTGTATGCCAAAATTTATTTTGAGATTGCGCTGTTTTGTAACTACATGGAATAAATCGAGGATTTACAGGGATTGGCAATATGGGGATGCCACATACAACATTGATAAAAAACTGTCACAAAGGTTAATTTACCGCGGGACGCAGAGTCAGCCGGGAATATGCACCATGGGTGGACCTGCATGGGTGAGCCAGCAACGCTTGTGGGAGCGGTGTGTGCTCGAGAAGGGTTGCAGAGTAAACTCGACGAGAACGCGAATGGAGCAAATGGCTCTTTGGCGCGAGCGCTTGTTTGAAACTCCTGCCCAGCCCAGCGGGTGCCAGCTCAGAGTGGTGGGTCACCCGTTCTCGGAAAAATTATGATGCGATGGGCCGTCTCGCTGCCGGAGAAACGATGGATGCGGGTATGAAAGGAATGGGCATGCATGGTAAAGGGGCCTGCCATACGGGCATTTAATGCCCTATGGCAGGCTAGTTAGCTCTTGCCAAAGAAACCTTGCATTACAATACATTTTCAGTGCGATGGCGAAGGAGGCCTGTGGAGAAAAGGGGCCAGTGAAAGTTTTAGGTTACAGGGAAAGTCCATTCGTCCTTAGGGTTTGCATAGCGTTGTCTCTTAAAGGGGTCGATTACGAGTTAATCCAAGAGGATATGCAAAATAAGAGCGAACTGCTGCTGCAATCAAACCCGGTTCACAAGAAGATTCCAGTGCTTATCCACAATGGAAAGCCTATTTGTGAATCCATGATTATAATGCAGTATATCGAGGAGGTATGGGACAAGAATGCGCCAAAGCTCTTGCCCAAAGATCCATATGATCGAGCCATTGCCCGCTTCTGGACTGCCTTCATAGACGACAAGGTGATTCAGATGCTTCATAATAATCATCAGCATCCACTTCCCATCCTTTTCATTTATTTGTATTTTTGAGTCTCCATTACCCTTTTTTCTATTTTGTAACAAACTCATGCTTATTATCTGTGGCTTCAGCTCCTTCAATGTCTGAGAGGAGTTTTATTTGACCAGGGAGAGCAGCAACATAAGGCAGCCGAAGAATCAGTGGCAAGATTTCTTTCGATAGAGGATGCTCTGCGAACGAACGGCTGCTTCTCAGGAAAACAATATTTTGGAGGAGATGAGATAGGCTTGGTTGACATCGCACTGGGCAGTATGTTACCGTTCCTCAAAGGCCTCGAGAAAGCTACAGATACCGTTTCAATAGATGTGGAGAAGGTGTCGTTGTTACGCGCATGGATGCACCGATTCTGTATGGCCAATGAAGTGAAAGAAGTGATGCCCAATCCGGCCAAGCAGCTGGAAGTTATATCTGCTCTATTAACTTCAGCACCTCCTCACAGTTAGGGGAAGCCATGTATGAGAATAGTTATATTATATTGCCTTTGTTTATGCGTTGAATTTATAACTTGGTTATGTGTAAATTATCACATTGGAGGAATAGAAGATTTGGAAGTTCATTTCACTACAAACAAAGCACTTACTCAAGGTCATGTTCAAGGTTTTTAAATAATCTATCTCAAATAATGATGATTAAATTCTTCAACTTTAATAAGGATAACAAGTTTGTGAAAGAATTCGCAAAGCCCAAAAATGTAATAAATATAAAATAAATTTCTTGAACATAATACATATATGACAAATTTCTTAGATAATGTGTCATATTGAAATAGAGAAGATCGCTTAAAAAAATCAAAGAGTTGAGTTGGAAAAATGAGCTATCCTCAATTATCTCATGAGGATTTTACAAATAGTGTCTATGCAAGTTATGCAAAGAGAAACTAATAAAGCAATGGCACACAACCAACTAAGAAGTAGCAACTCACTCTTACTTTACTTAATAGTATAAGGGTCTAAAGGGGAGGAAAAAATAGTTAATTGTGTACGTAGGCCCATGAATAAACTCCATGATAAAAATTTATTGCATTCATAATGAAAACTTCATTTCTACAAATGTAAGGTCGAGACAACTTTGTCTCAATAACTTATTAACAAAAAAATAAAACTAGTAACTAATTACTATTATACAAACATAATCCCGAAGGATTAGTTAAAATTCCCCCCTTAATCCGAAGGGACTTCTGACATGGCAAGTAACATTATGAACTTTTCAAACTTTTCACATCCGAATGGTTTGGTAAAGATATATGTGATCCACTCTGAAGTAGGACAATCTGTCAAATGAGTGACTTTGGCCTTTACATAAAGTCAAATGAAGTGATATTTGGTGTTGATGTGTTTGCTTCGATCATGAAATTTTTGTTTCTTGGCCAATTGAATTGCAGAAGAATTGCCAATGAATAAGGAGTTGAAGAATTTTGTTTCTCTTGTAAATCTTCAAGTATTGTTTGAAGCTAAATTATTTCTTTCGTAGCTTGAGTTGTCGTAACATATTCGGCTTTAGTGCTAGAATGAGTAGGAACAAATCACTTTCATGATCTACAACTAATATTTGATGATCGAAGATTCATCAAATAACCAAAAGTAAGGACCCCATGCTCCTTATCTCCATCAAAATTAGAATCTAAATAACTAGTTAGATGGAAGTCTGAAACCTTGCAATATTTGATGCCATATGACTCAGTGTCTTCCAAATACTTGAGCACTTGTTTTGTTGTGATACAATGAGCTTCATAGGGCTGATGCATAAACCTGGAAAGTATTCTTACAACAAAATTGATGTCACAATGAGTAGTAGTTAGAAAATACAAACTTCCAACAAGCTACCTGTACTTTGTTGGATCTTCAAATGCACTTCCTTCATTTGAAGTATGTTTTAGTTCTACTCCATTGGAGTAGAAACAAGATTACAATCCTGCATTCCAAACTTATTCAATAACTATACAATATGTGTTTTCTAAGAAATAAAAATATGTTTGTTTCTTCACCAACTTCAATTCCTAAATAGTAATGAAGCAAACCCAAATTTGTCATATCAAAAATATTTTGTAGCTTCCTTTTAACAGATTTTATATAATCATCATTGATCCCTGTGATCATCAAATCATCAATATAGACAACTAGATATACAACATATCTCTCAAATTTCTTGACAAAAAGAGTTGCATCATCTAGGTCAAAAAACTTATAATTCAATTTGAGAAGATGTTCAGTTAACTTTTCATACCATGCAAGAGATGTTTGTTTCAAACCATACAAAGGTTTCACCAATTTACATACTTTCTGTTCTTTTCCTTTGACACAAAAACCCTCTGGTTGAAACCTATAAGCACCCCCCTTCAAATCTCCATTCAAAAATGTTGTTTTTACATCCATATGGTGTATTTCACATCCCTTCTACGCTGCAAGAGAAAACAAAGTTCTAACAGTGACCCATTTTGCTATAGGAGCAAACGTTTTTGTATAATCAACACCTTGGTTTTGTGCATACCCCTTCGCTACAAGCCTTTCTTTGTACTTATCAAGCAAACCATCATCCTTATATTTGATTTTATAAACACACTTACAACCAATGGGTTTGGTGCCAACAGGAAGATCTGCCAGCCTCCAAGTGCCATTCTTTATGATGGCATTATGTTCCCTCTACATTGCATCTTTCCATTCATCACGACCAACAAATTCTTCAAAAGTATTTGGTTCATCAATAAAAGAGAAATTAAATTTAAAATTATGAGAGGTGTTTCCTGAACTTGAGGTAATATCTCCTTCATTTCCTCTATTATGTTTAGAATAATTCCCTATATCAAAATCATAATACTTTCTTGGCAATGTCCTGATGCGAGTTCATCTTTGTAGAGATTGTTGTGGTGATTTCTCATCTTGAAAAACAAGCTCAAGAACAAGTTCTCCAAGAGAAATTTCTAATCCTGTAGAAACATTACTATCATCCAATTTCTCTTCAGCAAAAACATTATAGTTATCTAGTGTTAAAGATGGCATATTTACCGCAGGAAATTCCATAGACTGATCTAGAATAGGAATCCCCCCTTTAGAATGTGGAAGATCATTATCTGATTCATAATACAATTTCTTGGAAGAAAATCTACCTAAATGATTGACTTGTCTATCAATAGTGGAAGCATCTTCAATAGATTCAAGAAAAAATACATCTCGTGATAGAATAAATTTGTTTTTCTCCTCATCATATAACATGTAAGCTTTTGAAGTAGTAAAATATCCCAAGAAAAAACAAAAATGACTCCTAGCACCCAATTTCTTGCACTGATGTTTAGGAACCAATGCATAGCATAGAGAACAAAAAACTCTAAAATGTTGAATTACAGGAAATCAATTATACCACATTTCATAAGCAAACTCATTATTGATGACAAAATAAGGACAACAATTGTGAATATAGGCTACACAAAGCACTGCTTCTCCCCAAAACATCAACTTAACATTCTTAAAAAACATTATTGATCTCACCATGTTTATCAAAGTTCTATTCATACGTTCTACAACACCATTTTTCTACAGACTATAAGGAATTGTATTTTGATGTTTGATGCCATTGTCCTGCAAATACTTTTAAAAAAATGAGATGTGTATTCACCACCATTATCAAATCGTAGAGTGCCAATGTTAAGTTGAGTTTCATTTTTAATTCACAAATGAAAATTTTCAAAAGTTTCAAAAACTTGTGGCTTCTTTTTCAACAGATAAACCCAAAACACCCTCAAGTAGTCATCCATAAAAGTCAACATATATTTCTTACCATTGGCAAATGGAACAAACATTGGTCCACATAAATCAGAATGTATGAGACCTAATTTTTTGGAAGCTCTAGAAGTAGAGTTATGAAAATGATGCTTATTGTGCTTGCCTAAAATACAAGCATCACACAGAGTAAGATTTCTTGGAACAATAGGAAGCGCTTTAATGCCTTGTTGTCTCATAATCCCTAAGTTATCATAATTTATATGAACAAAACGAGCATGACACAACAAACTGGAAGACACGGTATCACTTTGCTTAACCAAATGAACAGAATTGAATGTAGAACATGATATGCATAGAATTCCCTTGGTGCTTGATATGCATGAGATACATCATTTTTTTGTGAAATTGAGGAATGTAAAGGACATCATGTCAAATATAATCAACAAGTGATGATATTTTTAATCGGTTAGATCCAATTCATGGAGGCTTTACTTGTGATTTATAAACAAAGCAAACTACATCAATATTATCATTGAAAGTTTCAAAAAAATATCTTCTAAAGGTTATATCGCAAGTGCCTCCAGTATCAAATATCCAAGTATCTTTCCAATTAGGTAAAGTAGTGCTAAAGACATCATTCATATTGAAATTACAATGTGCAATAATATAGTGGGTGGACTCAAATATTTTTACTCTATCAAGAGGTTGTTGTTTCTCACGATCTAGTTCTTTCTTCTAATTAATCTCTTCCCAAGGAGTGCGAAAATTTGGGGCACTGTGACCTAGCTTACCTCATTTATAACTTTTAACAGTGTGTTTTATCATTTCCAGCTTTAAATGGGTCCTAAAGTTCTTTTAACTTATTCAATGCTTCAAATGTTGTGGTGCTAGAAAGTATATTGCAACTTACCACTTCTGTTATTGAAGCAAAAATCAATGCATATGCATTTTTATCCTTATTTCTCCACACTGCAATTTTTTTCATCTTCAAGATGTTATAGTTCATTTTCATCCTTTCATTTGCATTTACCTTCCCATAAATCGTTAAAAATAAGAATTTTTTATTTTCCAAAACCATTTCTAGTAATTATGCTTTCCACTAAGAATTACACCCACTATAGAGATTAACGAATTCATATTTTTTGTTATCTAGAAGTAGCCACACCACTAATTTCACATGCTTAGTTCCATTAAAATACATTGATACCTTGTACGTCAAATTCCATTCTCATTTATTAATTTATGCAAAGAATAGAATTTGTGATAGAATGCATACAAATTTCTCATATACAACATCCTTGAAATTCTAGCTTCACCAATAATATTACTGTAAAATTCTTGCATCGCCCAAATAAAACAGGTGATCAAGTGGAAATGAATAGTGCTATATTCACCAGATCAAACCGCAGTCTACTAGAGTTCACAGGTCCAACCACATTTGTTTTCGTTTATTTAACTCATTTCAAATTAACCACAAAGAAATGAAACTTTATTCAAATTCTCTTGCCAAATTAAATGTTGAGTGGAAAAACAAAACAAGGAAATCACAAATTCCAGTGTACTCAAATTTACCACAAATAAATTTGAATAAAAATGAATTCACCTCTCTTATACTAGTGATGTCTCTTACCTTCATAGGTCAATCCTTCTGCCCAAATTCCAAGGCGATTTCTAGCGTCATCACCATGGCACACCGCATAACTTTTCCAGAGGTTTACTACCGTTCATTTAGCATGGAATTCCCCTCATCGTTTTAGTTTGTTTGTTGGTGGTGGCATCCTTCTGGCCACTACTTACAAAAGACACACTGGTTTTGTTGGCACAGAGAAGGTAGTATATCCAAAATGTATAAGACCTAAAAAATATTTCGACTGGTTGCTAGTGAGGTTAAACGTTGAGACTTGGTCCACTCGGATTAATGACTTCACATCCCTGTTACATCGGCTTCTAGAATAAAGAATCAAACAACAAGACACACACACATGCTTCATATAATATAGGCAATCTATCACACATTTCCACAAGGCATGCCATAGATAATTAATAATTCAGTACAAAAAATAAATGGAAGAGAGGATTTAAATTCAAAGCAGAAATAAATTGGACATGATTTCGAGGAGAGGCTAGGTCAGTGAGGCTAAATGCCACAAAGTCCAAACAAACCTTCCATACAACTTTTATTCGTCGATTATGCAAAGAGTTTAATGCACCATATTTTTTTCGGTATTATGATTTGTAGATAGAAAACCTTAATTGAAGAGATAAGGTAAAAGGAGCAAGAGTTTGCATCACTTTTGGGCATACCTTATTAGGTTGATTCATCTAGATAGACAGTTTATAGGCATCTTCCAACAAACACCACAACTAATAAAGTCTTCTTAATCCTCTGGTACCCTACGGTGGGATCTCCTA
Organism: Pinus taeda; assembly: GCA_000404065.3. Taxonomy (NCBI): domain Eukaryota; kingdom Viridiplantae; phylum Streptophyta; class Pinopsida; order Pinales; family Pinaceae; genus Pinus; species Pinus taeda. The sequence goes on along the minus strand of APFE031481663.1, from coordinate 165,953 downwards.
TTAGACTTCAAAGCTCCAATTCATGGGACTTCAAACAACGCATCCTCAACAAAACAAAAACTTAGAAAAAGAAAGCGTGGAGTTTATAACTTCATCGATGCTCTAATACCACTATAGAAAAGCTCGTGAATAAACTCCATAATGGAAATTGATTGAATTCATGATGAAAATTTCATAAATACAAATATAAGGTAGGTTCAAGACAATTTTGTCTCGATAAGTTATTAATAGAAAGATTAAAACTATCAACTAATTACTATTACACAAACATAATCCCGAAGGATTAGTTAACAAATCGCTAGCATGGAAACTAGAAAGGTAAGGGATGGGCACAAGGTGATGGCGATTTATCGTTAAGCGAATCCATTTAGGTGAAATGCAAGTGAGATTATATTTTCAAATTCTTCCTTTAGACAGAATAATAAAGAATGAAAATGTTGTACAACCAACAGTCCATCCCAACTAAGGAGACCCTCTAACTATCTTATTACTTCCCTTCCGAGTAAAATCTAAGGTGTTACCTAAATTGGAATAATTCGATCAATTCGATCCATTATGGTAGATCCTTTAGAAGGGAAGGAAATCCAAGCAACACATACATTTTTATGTATCAAAATCTTGGTTTGATCATTTCAAAACAAACCATAACACAACGTTGGCATAGTAAGATTTTTCCACATTATACTGCAAAGTGAAACTTTTTTTTTTTTTGGATAGACTACATTCCTTAGACGTGCAAGATACAAATTACATGTGAAAAATCCCCTCCTTTAGGTGTCATTGTATTATAAATTCCCAAAATTTTTGTTGGAGTCATGGATCAGTTCATCAAATTATCACAGTTAGTTTTCCTAGGTATGATCTTGTAGCATTCTAACTGCGTGTCAATGTGAATTGTATCCTTGTCCGTGACGAGAATCCTAGTATTTTCTTATTGTTTTAACTCTTAGCATATTCAGGATATTGGTGATGAAATATTTAAAACATAATTGGAATTTGGATGGCATAAATTTTCAAAATACGAATACCAAATAAAAATGAGATATGTATGCAGGTGATTTCTAATGAATGAATTAAATTACCTTACCTTATCGTCTATAAATGCAGCCCAAAAGCGAGCAATGGCTCGGTCTTATGGATCTTTGGGCATCTATTTGAAGGTCTCTCTTACATGTGAAAAGTTCCCTGTGGTTTTTTGGAAGGCGGGATGCCCTTAAAAATTATCTATTTTGCGTGGCTGGTGTTCTACAGCAAGAATTTGACTTGGAATAATTTATGGAAAAAACGCTGGCACAATCCTACCAGATGTTCGATGTGCGAATTTGCTGAGTCAAATATTCACATGTTCTTCCAATGCAACTCTACGCATCAAATCTGGTATGATCTGGGTTATTTTTATGGTTTTCCTCACGTTGATTTTGTTTTGTTTCTACCCATGAGCTTTCGTATGGTGGAGCAGGCAAAGAGATCCACGGCATTTTCTTATCCTAATTTTTTTCTATGGTGCCCCTGGAAATGGTGGAACTCAAAAATTTTCAACGACTCAAGGGATCCCCTTAAGTCCATCCTGCAAAACAGTTTCGCCACCTGGAACACAGTCTATGGAAGCATGGATGGTTGAGATCTCATGTCTTGTACAGGATCTCTCTCCTCCTTTTTTCCTATTTTTGTATGCCTTCATGTTTATTTCTGCTGGGTTTTTTGGTCCCAACCTCTGCGGTTGCTCCCACAACGCCTTTTGTTTGTTTCTGTTACAGTCTATCAGATGTGTAATGATTTGTTTTTAGATTCTGTATATATGTCTCTTATGGACCTTTGGACTTTTGAAGACGTATCTGCCCTCTTTTCCTTTGGTTGATACATGCGCCACTTTTTTGTACAATTTCGAAGTTTTTATATTGTCTTAATATAAAACAATGGTGCTTTTTCTCTCTGAAAAAAAAAGACAGATAGATAGATTATATTTAAGATGGGTGTTACTGGTAGTCTTTGGTTTTTGATTAATTTGGTGAGATTCAGCTCCTGAAATCTTGAAGACTAGCTGCTTTAGTTAATTAACCTGAATAATGTTTTGGTGAATCTCGCCAGTACCATAGCTAGCATTCCTCTGTTAAATATGCTTTCCTCTGTTAAATATGCTTTGATTTATTCTGAAAAAGTTTTTGGTGAATCTCTCCGACACTGTAGCTCGCATTACCCTGTTCAATGTGCGTTGATTACCGTTGTAACAGAAACCATAATGAAATGCAAGCGTTGCTTTCAATTGCACTTCGTTCTTCAGTTTTGGTGAAGACTAGCTGCTTTAGTTAATTAACCTGAATAATGTTTTGGTGAATCTCGCCAGTACTATAGCTAGCATTCCTCTGTTAAATATGCTTTGATTTATTCTGAAAAATTTTTTGGTGAATCTCTCCGACACTGTAGCTCGCATTACCCTGTTCAATGTGTGTTGATTACCGTTGTAACAGAAACCATAATGAAATGCAAGCGTTGCTTTCAATTGCACTTCGTTCTTCAGTTTGCGTTGATTACGAATATAATACAAACTATATTGCAATCCAACGGTTGATAATAGTAATCAGAATGAAATGCAGTCACCCTCTTTTTCGGAAAGATCTTTTACAGCTAGCATAAAAGAGATCTTTCACTGAAGCCACTTAAAAAGAAGGTGACTCTGGTTCTGCTACTGTCTGTTTGTTGCATAAAATCACAAAACATCTACGATACCCATGAGAATGAGAATGATGATAGTGATGGTATTGCTTGTGAAAAGTTGTAATAGCTAATAACATTTTTGGACTTTAAATTAATTTACATAAAAAAAATTAATATTGGCCTATACACCTTATTGTTGACAACAGTCGCAAAATTTTGAATTTTGTATTATGCTACAAAATTGTGCCTCTATTATGGATTTGTCACTCTCATGGGGACCCTATGTTGATCCAAAAGTTGTAAATGTAAATGTACTCTATGTGATGATTATGCCACTAAACTGATATGATTTGGTTTGAATTTCATGTTATATATTTGGGTTGCAGAGCCTACGAGGATGAAATGCCATAGAGATTGTAGTGTAATATATAAATAAAAACTAATTAATAAAATATATCACTATTGTAAAAGATGTTAGAGAAAAGAGGAGAGAGGTTACAACTCAAGAAGATGGAACTTAAGGTTGTCAAGCATAAAAGGGGGTACATTTCCATGTGTTGTGCAAGTTGGGGGGAATGCGAGACTATGTGTTGGAAAAATATAAGAGTTTGGAATATTGGCCTTGACACCTTAGTGTTGACAACAGTCTCAAGATTTTGAATTTTGTATTATGCTACAAAATTGTGCCTCTATCATGGATTTGTCACCCCCAAGAGGACCCTACAATCTATTTGTCTTAAACCATCCATGACCAAAGGGAGTGTTGTAACATCTTTTGATCAATTGAAAAATGTTACCACTAGGAATTGCACCACATGTTGCAATGGAAATGCCATAAGGCAGTAGCATAGGAAAGAGTAGCGTAGAAGAAAGAAGATGTCGCACCAAAGGAGTCATCATGAAAGAATGAAAGGTGAATTCTGCTTCCATGGACACAGGTCATTGAGGTTTCAAATATATTGATGATAAGAGTGATGAACAGGTAGACACTCCAAAAATGCTAGGAAGATGCACGGAAAACACAGTTCCAAGGGATGAAACCTCATGTATCACTAAATAGTCATCAATATATATATATATACACACACATATAACCAACATAATATGTTCACATATATAAAAAAATTGTTATAGAAATTGAATTAGGTAATTGGGGGTGAAAATCCTTTGGTGATTGATATCAGATGGAAAAATTTGGTGGAAATTGATTGTTCACAAAAAATACCTCCATTCATCATATAAAGCTTTCAGAACAAAGGCAACTTCCTTGATTGCATCTGTATTGGCATGCTTTCAAAAACCATCAATTGCATTCAATAAAAACAACTGGGAATCTTCATTATGAATATCCTTGGACAAGTTTTAGGTGTCTTAAGACACTGATGAGTGATAAGGGTATCTACTTTCTAAATGAATCTATTGTCATGATGCTCGAAGAGTTTCAGGTTTATCATCAAAAGAGTATTCTGTATCATCCTAAGCCAAATGGTCCGTTGAAGCATTCGATAAAATCTTCGAGAAAACATTGATGAAGTTCTGCAATGCACATAGAAGCGATTGAGATGTGCACATACCGGTGGTCCTATGGGCATATAGGACGACATGTAAAAAGTTGGCTGGACAAACCCCGTTCAAGATGGTATATGGGATAAAGGTTGTGATGCCTATGGAATATATTATGTCCAGCTTGCGGATTGCAACATTGAATCATATGGTGGACCGCAAGACTATGGAGGAGCACCTCGTGCAGTCATTGGAGTGAGAAGAATATAGGTTCTCAGAAGGATTTCACTAACAGGTGAAAAAGGAGCATGAAACGACATGGCATAATCGACACCTTCAAAGTGAATGATTTGGTCTTACTTTATGATAGCAAGTTCACGAAGTCCCCTAGGAAGTTTCAAATGCACTAGCTGGGGCCCTATGTAGTCAAAGAAATTACAGATGGTGGCCCAATTTAGCTCGCGAAGTTGAATGGGGAAATATTTCTGGAAAGAGTCAATGGGAGTAGACTGAAGTTATATCAAGGGGATCCTACCCTTGCCCAATGACTGTATGATGGTAGGATAGTATTAGTACTCCAGGCGACTACGAGGGAGTATGGGACTATAAACTACACCGCCCAAAGACTAAGAAAACAAAGTAATGGGGCTGCACGAGGGAAACCAATAATGTGCTAGGAGAAGCTGCACCAAGAAGGCTACACCATGGAGGATGGTGTCGTGCAGATGAGTCCAAAAATAGTCATTGGATGCACTATAACTAATTGGATGGCGAAAATCCTGTTAGGAGGAGCAAATAGGATTCATTTATGGCGCAAATATTTGGTAATATGTCGCCAAAGATGTATTTATTTGTAGAAATTGGAGGGAACGGTTAGATTTGAATTCGAAATTACCTATAAATCTGACATGTTGGCCTGCAGTAGAACAATTTGCCTTCTGGAAATTATTTTTAAGCTATGTTGTCTAAAATTTATGCACTGAGAAGACCGGAAGGTACTTATGTCACAGCGGGTGTTCACAAATTTACTTGAGTGGAACCGTGAGCTCATATTTAAGAAAATGTATGCAACTAATCTTGTAGAAGCTAAAGTTCTGATGTCGTAGTCTCTCAAGCCGTTACCCATGAAGTCATGTCGATGGAAGCTACACAGTTTGTGCCTACGGTGTCGAGGTCACCTAGGCCTAAACCATCCACTGCTAAGGAAAAACAAAAGAAACCATAGGCTGTACCGGTGAGGTAGTCACCGAAGAAGAACCTTGCTAAGGTTCAACAGAAAGGGAAGATGGATAAGGCCAAACAACCATTTGAAGCCCTGGATCTGGACGAAGAGGAGCTTCGCGACGGGGTTTAAGAGTTGGATGTTGAGGAGGGCGAGCCTATCACTGGGCTCCCGAAGTATATCCCTCCACGAAAGGGAAAAGCAAAGGTCCGAAAAGATCCTAATTCTAGAAAATTTATGGTCTCGACGCCGCTATTACCGAAGAAAGTGCCATTTGAAGGCGCACAGTTAGGATGCATACATGCACTAAAAATGGAGGATTAGGATCTCGCTGACCACGAGAAATTCCCACATTTGGCCACAAACAAATACATGACAAGAATCTACTATGAAGAGACTAGCATCACGAGATTGGAGATTGTGAAGTGGGTTCCAAGGATTGAAAAATTCGGGTTGCTGAATATGTTAGGGGTACCACACTTTAGCCGAACCACTAGCAACACAGTTTGTGTATGCGAATTGCCTACGCTGGTGCATGATGGGTGTCTCTGGCTGGGAGAGCCCATCCCCATCACAGATGTGTTGATCCACTGCATCACAAGGTTACTTTACAAAGGGTTGGATCCCACGAAGGAGTTTGGAGGCAAGAGTCAAGAGAAACAAATCGCGGATAAAATGAAGTGCGTGTATGGCTTAATAAAGAAGTCACGCGGATACTCTATCTATTCCATCACTGACAGGGTGGTTTAGTTTTCCACCCAAATTTTGTCTTACAAAATTATGAGAAAGTGTCGCGAAGATGAGGTGTCAGAGCTAGTCATTTCATTGGCTACACAATGTGTGAAGGGGGTGCAATACCTCTACAAATAATTCTTGTTGAATTGTCGTGAAGCACAGGATGACGACAAGGAATTCCACTATGCCTGGTTACTATTGTTGATTGTCGTCATTGCATGGAGGTTGCCAGAGGACAACCAATTCCCTCCACAAGATGATGATAAAACATAGGCCATGAAGTTCGCTTCTCTATGGGCAGCGAAGGACCCAAAAAGGGTCATGGAGACGAAAGTATTCTGGGTGCTAGTCGAGATGGACCTTCGCACCATGATCAAGCAGAGGCCAAGGATGTCACCAACATTGTTTGCGCAATTATATGCCTACGCAGAGTTTAAAGAATATTTTCATAATGTATTCATCTACGCGAGGCGAGACCCTAAGAAAGTATGGTACAAGTTACCATACCTAGTAACGAATGCATATGTACAATAAGTCATAGGAAAGTGGCCAACGGAAAGGAGGCATCCATCAGATCTTGGCGTAGGAACAAGCACAACCATGGAAAGTTCCTCCATGTAGGCCACAATAGCACAGAAGAAAAAGGAAGTTGCACAAGCTACCGCTCGCAAGAAGATAGTGCAGAAAAAGAGTTGAGTAGGAAGTAGCCCAAGAAAAAGCAGAATAGGAAAAGAAGGAAGTTGTTGCTAATGTAGCTGCTGAAAAGGAGCACGTCGTGAAGGAGGCCACATAGGACATTGAGGAGTTTGCTTCTCAACATACTGCAGACAAGGAAGGATCCGAGGAAGGTGGCGGTGGCGAGGAGCAGGGCACTCCCTTTATATTGTAGAAGCGGATGAGGGAGATCACTTTCGGGTCCCGGAGGAGGCATAAATTTGATAAGTATGCACATGCGATCCTATGGTCCTCACTGAGGGGGACTTGGATGAGATTAGCGACAAGGCCCACGACACAACGATGGATTGTGGACACAATTCCAGCAACAGTACATGTAGACATTGGGGAGTGTGCAGATGGATCAGTGCGAGTTGCAAATTCAAATAGGTCAAATTCAGGCGAGTGCGAGAAAAGAGAGCGAGATTCAAGCAACCTTCAACAAACCAACACGTCGGTACTAGATACTGAAAAATGCCCAATGACTTTGTTATGAAGTATTAAGTAAATCATGATATTCAATGTTCAATTCCTAGGGGTCAAACAAAAAAAATCATAAATATGAAGAATATGATATTTCTTTAGTGAGAATCGACTGAAGGAGTAACAATATGCTTGTTAAATTTATAAGTTTGAAATCATGTAGTTACACATCCAACTATATTTAAGATTGTGAACTTAAAAATAAAAGAAACAAAAAAACACTATAAATTTCTTATTGTGGCCGAGGTCAGATACAATTCTAACATTGTAAATTCATTGTTTCATTCTAACAAAATCAAAATGGATAGATTCCCATTTTAAAACACGCATTACACTATTTCATAGATGAATTCACTTCATGCATGGTCTTTTCATTCATCTAGATCTAAAGGGCCTCCTTTAAGATCTTCTTTCCAAAGTATTCATACATTCTGCTCAAATAAATTCATAAATAACACAAAAATAACAGGGGTTTACCCAAATAGAAATATAGGAAACCAAAATCCCTCTAACGCCGAACCTTCCATAAATAGCTCTAGAGGCAGGCACGCAAGACAATTGAGTGGTGTCACTGAAGAGATTAGTGTACTATTTCCAAATTTCCGATGCTTTTATATGTTGAAGCTACCTCAAGATTTTCCATTTTGCCTCATATAAAAAAAATTGACTTGCTTTTAAACTCTACAAACATATAACCTTGGATATAGACTATAATCTGGGGTATGGTAGATTGTCTTTGTGTTGATATGAGATCAATTATCAACGCAGAATGTGAGCTCCCCTAGGTCTTATGTTGGTGTCATCCTGGTCATGTATCGAACATAATCCAGAATGCACAGTTTACATCGTATGGGAAAACATACCATGTTCCCAAGTATGATGGCAAGCACAATGGCTCTCCAAAAAATTTGTGTGAGCAACCATGATATGCTTTCTATAGATATAAGATGTCGAAATTTCTTAATAAAAAGAAATGCGGGGAAATGGCATCCAGACCAATATTGTTAATATGGTAGATGTGGCAAAAGCTCTTGGAAGGAAACCTTCTTACACGATAAAGTTATTTGGATGTGATTTGGGCGTTGAGTCAAAGTTTGATGAGAAGACTAGAACTTCTACTATTAATGGCTCCCATGCAAATGCAAAGATGGTTTCTTTGCTGGAAGTTTTTATAAAAAATATATTTCCAGTGCTATGGATGCGGAAATCCAGAGATAAATATTTTAATATCAAAGACAAAAATGTTGTCCTTGCGATGTGCTACCTTTGGGTACATTACTGATGTAGATATGAGGGATAATAATGACTACTTTTATTTTGAAAATATCCTCCAAAAAAAAAGTAAGGGACGAAAAGATAAGAAGTCACTAAGGAGGAAAAATATAATCAAGAATCAAGAATACAACAATTTACATCATATGGGAAAACATACCATGTGCCCAAGAATGATGGCAAGCACAATGGCTCTCCAAAGCATTGGAACAAAGCAACTGTGATGATTCTTTCTACAGTTATAAGATGTCGAATTAATTACTAAACTAGAAATACAAGGCAATGGCATGAAGACCAATAATGTTAATATGATAAATGTGCAAATTCTCTTAGAAGGCAACCTTCTTACACAACAAAGTTTTTTGGATGTGAATTGGCTATCGAGTCAAAGTTTGATAAGAAGACTGTAACTTCTATTGTTAATGGCTCCCATGACAATGCAAAGATAGTTGCTTTGCTAGATGTTTTTATAAAAATATATGGTCCAGTGTTATCGATGTGGAAATCGAGAGACAAATATTCTAATATCAAAGACACAAATGATATCCTTGTGATGTGTTGCATGTGGGTACATTACTGATGTATATATGAGGGATAAGTTGATTACTTTTATTTTGAAAAATCCTCCAGAACAAAAGAAGGGAGAAAAAGATTAAAAGCCATTGAGGAGGGTTAAAAGGAAGGGAGAAAAAGATAAGAAGTCATTGAGGAGGGTTAAAAAGGAACAAATTAAACAAGGGGAAGCTTTAGATGAAAAACATAAGAAAAGAAAGAAATATCCAAAGAAGAAGAAAAACAATGATGTGAATTAAAAGGTTTCAAAGAAAATTGATTTACTATGGGAGGAGAAAGAAATATGCAACAAAATTGTGTGGAAGGAAATCAACCTTTCTCCACTTTTTGGGAATAGAGTATGCTTTTCTGAGGCATAAAAAGCCTTTTTCTTTTATTTATAGGCCCCTGACTGGCCAAATACATAGCCAAGTGGTTATGTTGACTAAAGGAAAGCTTGTGGCTGCTACCGTAAGTGTTCACCATGGTACCTATGAATAGTGAACTAAAGTTGTTATGTTAGCCAAAAGAATTATTTAATTAATTTTCAACAAAAGATCCACTCCTCTCCTATCAAACACTGTGAATTTGTTATGTGAGTGACCAAATTTATTGATATATCTATTTCATAGCTCTTCTTTCAACTAGTTCATCCAATGGTAAATTTTGAATTTGTCATTTTGGAATAAAAACTTTGAATATAAACCTCCTATGTTATAAACGAGTCCAAATGCCCGAAAGAAATTAAGGACAAGAAAAGGCAAATCTTATCACCTTAATAGCATGTGGTAAAATATTGTAAGCTTTTGATCAAGTGGGACAATTTAATACTAAAAAAGTGCATCCTTTTGATCAAATATTTGTTATTGGAACTTGAAAGAACATATTTGGAGATTGAGAGGCAATCTATGTTGGAAACGTTATAGAGCTAAGTTTAAAAATTAAGGCATGAAAGTGGGAAAATTAGGGAGTGCGCTTGTAATGGTGGTGTTGGGAGCTAGCTTAAAATACAACGGCATTGAAAACAATATAACTCGTAGACTTTTGAATTTGAATATACCTTGACAAGGTTTGGGTGTCTTAAGATACTGATGAGTGACAAGTGTATGCTCTTTTTGAATGAAGCTCTTGTTGTGATGCTCGAAGAGTTTCAGGTTTATAATCAAAAGAGTATGTTGTATCATCCTCAGCCAAATGGTACACTGAAGCATTTTATAAAATCTTCGAGAAAACATTGATGAAGTTCTGCAACACACATAGAAGCGATTGGGATGTGCGCATACCGGCGGTCCTATGGGCATATACGACGACATGTAAGAAGTTGACTGCACAAACCTCGTTTAAGATAGTATATGGGATAGAGGTTGTCATGCCTATGGAATATATTGTTCCCAACTTGCGGATTGCAGCATTGAATGATATGGCAAAGCATAAGACTATGGAGGAGCAACTCGCGCAGTCGTTGGAGTGAGAAGAATATAAGTTCTTAGCAAGATTTCACTAACAGGTGAAAAAGGAGCGTGAAAAAGGAGCGTGAAACGGCATGGCGTGAACAACACCTTCAAGGTGAATGATTTGGTCTTACTTTATGATAGCAAGTTCACGAAGTCCCCTAGGAAATTTCAAATGCACTAGTTGGGGCCCTATATAGTCAAAGAAATTACAAATGGTGGCCCAGTTTAGTTTGCGAAGTTGAATGGGGAAATATTTCTAGGAAGAGTCAATGGGAGTAGACTAAAGTTATATCAAGGGGAACCTGCCCCTGCCCAATGACTATATGATGGTAGGAAAGTATTAGTACTCCAGGCAGCTGCGAGGGAGTATGGGACTATAAACTACACTGTCCGAAGACTAAGAAAACGAAGTAATGTGGCTGCATGACGGAAGTCAATAATGTGCCAGGAGAAGCTGCACCAAGAAGGCTACGCCATGGAGGATGGTGTCATGCAGATGAGTATGAAAATAGTCATTGAATGCACTGTAGCTGATTGGATGATGAAAATCCTGTTAGGAGGAGCAGGTAAGCTTCATTTATGGCACAAATCTTTGGCAATCTATCACCAAAGATGCATTTATGAGAAAAAATTGGAGGGAACATTCGGTTTGAATTCGAAATTACCTATAAATCTGACATGTTGGCCTGCAGTAGAACGATGTGCCTGCTGAAAATTATTTTTAAGCTATGTTGTCTAAAATTTTTGAACCGAGAAGATTGGGAGGTACTTCTGTCACAGCCGGCACTCACAAATTTACTTGAGTGGAACCGTGAGCTCATCTTCGAGAAAATGTCTGCAACTAATCCCGCAGAAGCTGCAAGTTCTGATGTCATTGTCTCTCAAGCCGCTGCCCATGAAATCACATCGATGGAAGCTACACCTTTTGTGCCTACAACGTCGAGGTTGCCTAGGCCTAAACCATCCACTGCTAAGGAAAAAAAAAAGAAGCCATACGCTGTACTACTGAAGTAGTCACCGAGGAAGAACCCTGCTAAGGTTGGACAAAAAGGTAAGATGGATAAGGCCAAACAAGCATTTGAAGCCCTCGATCTGGATGAAGAGGAGCTTCGCAAAGGTGTTGAAGAGTTGGATGTTGAGGAGGGCAAGCCTATCACTAGGCTCTTGAAGTATATCCCTCCGTGAAAGGGAAAAGCAAACGTCCTGAAAGATCCTAATTCTGGAAAATTTATGGTCTCAACGTTGCTATTACCGGAGAAAGTGCCATTTCAAGGAGCACAGTTAGGATTCATACCTGCACTAAAAATGGAGGATTGGGATCTCGCTGATCGCGAGAAATTCCCCCATTTGGCCACAAACAAATACATGAAAAGAATATACTATGAAGAGACTGGGGTCACGAGATTGGAGACTGTGAAGTGGGTCCCAAGGATTGAAAAAGTCGGGTTGTTGAATATGATAGGGGTATCACACTTTAGCCGAACCAATATCAACACAGTCTATGTATGGCAATTTCTTATGCCGGTGCATGATGGGTGTCTCCAGTTGGGAGAGCCCATCCCCATCATAGATTTGTTGATCCACTGGATCACAAGGTTTCCTTGCAAAGGGTTGGATCCCACGAAGGATTTTGGAGGCAAGAGTCAAGGGAAACAAATCGCAGATAAAATGAAGTGCGAGTATGGCTTAGTAAAGAATTCATGTGGATACTCTATCCATTCCATCAATGATAAGGTGGTGTAGTTTTCCACCCAAATTTTGGCTTGCAAAATTATGAGAAAGTGTCGCGCGGATGAGGTGTCGACACTAGTCATTTAATTGGCTACATAGTGTGCAAAGGGGGTGTAGTACAACTGGGTGCAGTACCTCTACAAATAATTCATGTTGAGTTGTCGCAAAGCACAGGATGACGGTAAGGAATTCCACTATGCCTGGCTACTATTGTTGATTTCCCTCATCGCATGGAGGTTGCCAAAGGACAACTAGTTCCCTCCACAAGATGATGATGTACCATAGGCCGTGAAGTTCACTTCGCTATGGGAAGCGAAGAACCCAAAAGGGGTCATCAAGACGAAATTATTTTGGGTGCTAGTCGAGATGGACCTTTGCACCGTGATCAAGCAGAGGCCAAAGTTGTCACCAACATTGTTTAGGAAATTAGACGTCTACACAGAGTCTAAAGAATATTTTCATAATGTATCCATCTGCGCAAGGAGATACCCTAAGAAAGTATGGTACAAGTTACCATACCTAGTAACAGATGCATATGTACAGTAAGTCATAAGAAAATGGCCAACTGAATGGAGGCATCCATCAGATCTTTGCGTAGGAACAAGAACAGCGGTGGAACGTTCCTCCATGTAGGGCACAATAGCACAGAAGAAAAATGAAGTCGCGCAGGCTACCGCTCGCAAGAAGGTAGCATAGAAAAAGAGTTGAGCAGGTAGTAGGCCAAGAAAAAGCAGAATAGGAAAAGAAGGAAGTTGTTGCTAAGGTAGTCGCTGAAAGGGAGCGCGCCGGGAAGGAGGCCACATAGGACATTGAGGAGTTTGCTTCTCAACATACTATAGACAAGGAAGGATCGGAGGAGGAAGGAGGTGGTGGCAAGGAGTAGGGCACTCCCTTTAGATTGTAGAAGAGGACGAGGGAGATCATTTCTGGGTCACGGAAGAAGCATAAATCCGATAAGCATGCACATGCAGATCCAATCGTCCTCACTAAGGGGACTTGGATGAGATTGGCGATGAGGTCCCCGAGACAACGATGAAGCTGTCACTGCAAGAAAAAATTACATTGGTGAGGGGTGAAAAATGTCACCATAAGCTCATTGGTGATGGCCAAAAGAGCCTTCCTCACCAAAAACTGAACGTCACCAAAGGTGGCGTCGCCAAAAATATAGCTTTTGTAGTGACATTCAAAGTCTGTCACCAATAATGATTTATAATGACAGATAACGACCATCACCATTTCATATGAGCAATGGTGACAGACCATAGCCTTCGTCACCAAAAACTAAACGTCACCAAAGGTGGCATCGCCAAAAGTATAGGTGTTGTATTGACATTCAAAGTTCGTCACCAATAATGATTTATAATTACAGATAGTGACCGTCACCATTTCATATGAGCAATGGTGACAAACCATAGCCTCCGTCACCAAAGATAGTGTCAAAAGATAATATCATTTTTTCTTTCTCCATTAGTATATCAAACAAACACTAAATTTGAGGCTCCAATTCAAGGACTAACTTAAGTACTGAATAAGGAAATGATACACTCAATATTGAAGGAGACTTTACCCTCGCGTAGTTGGGTTTTAGATAAATGTGGTATTAGAGATTGGAGTATTCAAGATATCTCAAAGGAAATTAGGTGTCTTCTTGCAAAGATTATTTTAATAAGGTTTTCCTATGTAACAACATGGTACAATAAAATGAGGAACCATATTTGTAACTACTAAGATCATTTGGGACTAAAGCAAATTTAAGTGAGAATACATACCACTCCATGTTGAAAGAAAATAAGGGAATGTTCGACACATGTGGATGTATGGGAATACTAGCACCTCTAGTCATGTTAAATATACAATTCCTTCAAACTTGTTAGCTCACCAAGCCATGGTGGCATCACATCCATGATACAACTGTCAGGAAGAGACTGTATCATGTGAGGTGGCCTAAGGTTATAAAAGGTGGAGAAAACAATAAGATAATGTAGGGGATTGATAATGAATGGAGTTGAACAAAGAGGATTAGCATAATGAAGCTAAGGTTTCTAAGAACATTGAGTTTAAATGGAAAATTCTATCGAAGCCCATGAAGGATAATGATGCAAAATTCACAGATGGAAAAATCATAGCCCTGGAGGACAACATAACAGATGACAACTTGGATATTAATAATAGACTGAACCATTTCAATCTTGACTAAGGTATTGGCAATTCAACTATCTAAGAGAGTCGAGGGGGTGTAGCAAACATCAAAGCTAGACTCTTCAGTAATGATGGATGAGAGCCAAGGTTTCATGCCATCGTATTCGCAACCAAAATATGAAGAGGTTTCTTCATTTTTAAATTTAATTACAAGATTATTGTTCTTTGAACTTTGATGAGTTTTGCCTCATAAGTTTTAGAAATTACAGTAGAACCTAACTTCATACAAGGTGTTTTGCCTTTTCAAAATGGAATTGGATCCTTTATCTCCTTTTCATTTTTATTTTGGTTATTGGGTGCAATTTGACACTATGGTTTTTTGCGAATTATTAAGTGTTATAGTTAATTTTTAGGATTATCTACGAGTCTAGCCTAATGGACCATGTTTGGCACTGCCCAAAATAATTCCACAAAATTACTAAAAAGGAGGGGAGTGAAAGGAAAAAAATCGACTCTCTGCGTTCCCTAAAGACTAGGCAGCCCACACCATCCAAAAGCTCACCATTGTTGGAGACTCCAACAACACAATTCAACACGTCCAAGTTCGCTCTTCTCCCTCAAATGTAAATTTGAATTCAGTCTTCCAGCGAATTCATGCAGCTCTTCCATCATTTCCTCAATTCTCATTTTTTCATGTCCTTTAGATAAACAATAATCAAGTTGATTTCCAAGCCAATTTGGCTCTACAAGCAAAAGAAGGTGATTTAATTGTCAACAGATGTCGCTCCGCCCTCTCAAACCCTTCATGGCTCTCTCCTCATTCTTTGCCTCTTCTTGTGGCTCACACATGGATACCCTTCATAACTCTTGCTCCATGTGCTTCTGTTATCTCCTATCAAGTGTGATTACCTTGTCCCATCATAGTCTCCCCCCTGTACCTTTCTCATGCATTCCCTTGGCTCTTCACTGGATTTTCTCAATAATGGAGGATCCCATAGTTTGAATGTGCCATCATTTTATAATGAGGCCCCCCTAGTTTAGATGTGCCGTCATTTTAGAATGAGAGCTTCTAACCTAATGGGAAAGACAATTATGGCACCCTTCAAAAGTTATTGTCTTGTTGTTTCCCTACGACATCCCCTATTTTGGCTCTTGCCCCCTCCAGGAAATCAAAGCTTCTCCCTTGTCATTAATCTCCCTACATTTTCTGAAGGCCTCCTCTCTGCCACCTCAGGTCTCATGGCTCGCCAAGCTAAGATAGTCTGAGTCAGCCCAACAACATTAGGCTGGTGACTTCAAAGACATCAAGTCCTCCCAATGCCTTCTTTAAATCTAGATTTCAAGCTTGGAATCCCAGATCAAGACGTTGTTAGACATTCCCATTCAACACCTACATCTTATCCACCATGTTCATGACAAATTTTAGGCTCTCTGCTCTCAACTCGAAGGCCTCTAGGTTGTGTGACTAGTAGAAATTTAGAAACATTCTCCTCTAGCTCACTCCAAAACAGCTTCTTCAGCCTCTACAACTCCGTTCCTCCCTGACTTAAAACACTCCTACTAAAAGGGAATTCCAGGATGACAATACAGCTCAACGGTTTTCTCCAATCTCAGGTCCTAAATGAAGTGCATTGTAATTTTTAATCTATGCATATACTACAAGGATTATACTATAAGTCTTTTTTTGATAACTTGTACTGTCATAGAAGAGTGGAAAATTAACAGGGGGGTCCCAAGTTTACTGCAACATATGTTAAGGCTGACCTAGTCAATCTAATGTGGGTCCATAAGCCCCCATAGGGAGGGCATGCTATTTCTTGAGATGTTTATAAATACACACTTAAGTGTCATTTGTAAATAATCAGTGTGAGTTGTTTTTCTCTCTAAAAGTGTATCCTGCAGGTACCATATACTATTGCACCCTCTCGCTAACTTTGTGTGACATTTATGATAAGTTGTCTCTATATAGCACTCTTATGGTATTTTACTCTAGTGCATCTGTTAATTTTAGGTATGTTCTATGCTAGAGCAATTTATTTATTTTTTCACAGTTAGCAATCACATCAGCATTACGATAAACTGCAGATAGAACATAAATACAAAACGCAGAAGACAAGCCAAGACAAGAGGACACAAGATATGGCGCGAGCCAGGGACAAACCCCACAATGTGTGGGGAAACCCTTTGATCAAAATCTTCTTTTATCTTCAAGTTCAGAGAGAGAAAGAGAGAGAGAGTACATTTACAACAGAAGTCAATACTTTGACTTATCTAGATCTAGCATAGATCATTTCGTATCATGATGAGATCAGTTGAAGACATTCTGCTTCAACTGATTCTCAAGGTGACTCCTTCACCTATCATCGTTCTGCATCTCGTCCATTTGCTGCCCCTGATTGTGTTGCACCATCATGCTGTCTCATGATCGTACCCATCACTGTACTGCTGCACTATGCTGACCTCTTCATTTGCACTATGATGTACCCAAATGCATGCTGCAATACTTCATCATCCAGGTGCTGCAATACACTCTTGCTGCTGCTATATCTCCATCATAACCATGCTGTCCCATTGTTGCACTAACGTCCAGCAACACTGATCTACACCATGCTTATGCATTGCTATTCCTATGTGCACTACGCTGCACTGTACAACATGCTATGTATTGCTGCTCCTATGTGCACTGTACAATATGTACTCACACTGTACATCATGTACCCATTGCTGCTCAACAAACTGATCCAAAACAGGTCAAATCTTTGACCCAACACAGTCTGC
The DNA here is from genome assembly GCA_000404065.3 of Pinus taeda. NCBI lineage: Eukaryota > Viridiplantae > Streptophyta > Pinopsida > Pinales > Pinaceae > Pinus > Pinus taeda. Next base: position 148,715 of record APFE031481663.1, on the reverse strand, counting down.
TGTACTGCTGTCCTGGTTAAGGCATGTGTATGCTGCAACAACCCTTAAATACCTACACAAACAGTCTCCCTTTTTGCTGCAGCCTAGTCTTGAAGAGGTGCTGGCACCCTTGGCTGTTGTCCTGGGCATAGATAGCCCCTAAACAGCTCCACGCTGCCCTCCAAAGAGAGTTAGGTCCTGCGGCCCACCTACAGCACCATATGCTGTCCTTCCTAGCAGCCAAGACACCTCCACGCAGGCTGAACAGGCCTCTCCTTGCTTCTGTCCTTTAGGAAGTTGTCTCGGCCTCCCCTCACAGCAATTAGGCCCTCAAACATACCCTAGAAACAGCCCTAAAACACCACGCTGTTCTGTCCCTCTTTGCTGGTTAGGGCATCCTTAAAACAGCGAGTTAGGGAGCCTCTTTACTGCGGTTAGGGTCACCCTGGGACAGCGTATAGATGAGGGAAGTCTTCCTTGCTAGGGCATCATCTAGGACTGCGTTTAGACTTCAAGCTTTAGGCTCCTTCCTTACTGCGTGTAGGGCTTCCTCCTCTTAGACTTCTTGTTTAGGGCTTCACTTGTAGGCCAGCGTTTTAACCCTTGGTGTCTCTCTCCTACACCAAAAACCCAAGACGTGGAGAGGAGGAGATCACACCTAGAATGTGTGTTCAAATGACTTCAAATCCTCACCAATTTATACTAAAACGTAGATGATGAGTAGACACGTCTATTGGGCTTCTGAGCCTACTCAAGTTGCTGGTCGGCTTGATAATAATTCCATAATCAAAATTAATTCATATCTTTATAAATACTTATCGGAATCGGATGATCTTTGGATCAATCCTACACCTCTCGACGAGAGGGATCCAATAAAAATATCAGCTGCCATAAATAAGCTGACCCACATGGAGTTTGGCCCTAATTGCCAATTTAACAGCATCTATGGTTCACAACTAGTGCACTTGCTCACTCTTTATCAAGTGTTGTTTTCTCCTTTCTTATTGCAGGGTTTAGGGTTTGTTAGTGGTTCCTCTCAATCCTTGCTTTCTCTTGTGATGTCACAATTTTCATGATCAAAATATGTCTTCCATCTTCCCCACATTTTTGCCATTGCAGTGATTCCAACAAAAGCTGTGCAAACTGTTGATCCCCAACCATCTATAAGCATTTAATTTTCAATCGGGTTAACATAAAATAGAATGCAATTATAAAGTATCATACAACCAACACATTTTGCACATACTATAATAATAATAAACATACATGTCAAATTATTTATATGCTAGCATGGAGTAAATTACCTCAATAGTTGGGGGAACAAGGGGCCGCTTGCCTTTGAGCACAATTACAAGAAATTCCGCTTCTTCTCTTCATCCCATTCACTATAGGTACCCATGTCTAAATACTCCGTAATGACATCTAAAGTTTCTTAATGTTGCCAGATTCCTGATCCACCAAAATTTGATAAATCTGACAGTCGATTGTTCAAATTATAAAGTTGAACATTTGAACCATACTTATGATTTCATCAGTATCATTCCGAATGTTGAAACCCGCCGAATAAGGTTAGCCAGGCGTCCATCAGCTAGGATATCTGATCCACATGATTGCTGCAGAAAACGAACTAAACTAATGATGCACATTTCACCCTGGCAGGAAAAGAAGATGCTCACTCCAAACAAAGAACTTTAGAAATACCATTGATTCATAGCAAAGCATCAGAGGTTCTAAAAGTTTTGCTGAATTTTCATAGTACTGATTAGGGTCATTATCACAAGGAATGCCCTCCAAGATCTCTTCAATCTGCCTACTTGTAGTGATAAAATATAAGCACAAGTGTATAAACAGACTCACATTAGATATGAAACATTTGAAAGGAGAACAAGATACGATTCAAATTTTAACGTTAATCCTAACTACGATAAATTCAATTCAAAACATTAGCTGATCTAAACAAACATAAAATACATCCAAACTTAGATGCCCCAAGATATTTGACAAAATGAACATATTCTTTGCAAACAAGAAATAGAATCAATGGAGTAACAAACCTTTTCCCTTACATCAACAAGGACAATTCTATAAGGAGCAAAATCTGGGCGCTGTGTAATGCTTGGATTAAGAATTTTATCAAAGATGGATTTACCCACATTAAATTTTGATGTTTTCTTTTGAGGACTGGAAAAACCAAAACCTGTTGTACTACTGGCAGAAGGAGTTCCAGTCACTGATCCAGTTGAAGATGCATTTGTAGAAACATTAATTGTTCTGACATTTACATCCAGCTTTCCATCTTCATACTTCTATAAAGTTCTTGAAACGGAACTATTCAGCAGTGTCACTGAGCTCTCAGCATTGTGACCAGACTAAATGGCAACAAAAGATCATTCTCTTAAGTTACAAATTGCAATATTCAGTATTTGAAAATTCAGCATTTGCATCTTGATGCATGAAAAAAGGCCTCCAACTTTTTGAGAAAACATTAGGGAGAACAACATACTATATTTGTTTTTACTATTAATATCTGAAAAATTAATGATGAATTATTTTGAATTCTGTCTAATTTACCTCAAAGGAATCACCGTGATCTGTCACTAGGAACTCTAAGATGGGTAGCTGGGATTCTCCGTCATTGCATTCTATATAAGAAAGTAGAGAAAAAGAATGAACATGAGGCATGTCACATGACATTTGCACAGAAAAATTGTGTTGAACAAGGTATCAGCCGCAACTCTCTAATAGATGGCTATTTACCTGAAACAAGTTTTCAAGCCAACATTACAAGCAATAGAAAAAAATTTCCAAGCAAATTCACTGTAAAGAAAATAAATGATCTGTGTTGTGCACAAAAACAGAGAATATAGCAGATTCCAGAATAAACCCAAAGATAATGGAAAATAAGGAAATATTCATCGTGTCCACAAAAATTATATGAAAATAGTAAATACACAATGATACGGAGAAACACAGTACTTACATGGTCTTCACACCATCTGCCCCAGAAAGATAAATGGGAGCACTCTGCCACCCAACAAGGAATACATAATGCCTTCTCGAATACCCATCAATATCAAACATATGATAGTCAAATGGTCTGCCCTTTCATAATTTTAAAAAGGGACGTTTCCAGAAAATTCTTGTTTTATTTTCAATTTAATTTGCAAACTGTTTACGAGAAAAAATCTTGAAGGAATTTATCAGAAATAGTATTGAATATTGAAAAAGGGATATTACAGTGGTGTCAGAGCTGCTTTCCTACCAACCTGAGGTTATTGATTAGCAGTGAAGATTTATCTTTTGTTCCCGGAATGTGAAATTTCAACAGGATTGAAACACTAGCTCCCAATTTATTGTGTATTTCTGGAGTCTGAGTTCATTATCTATCTGGGCCAAATTTGTTGTATTTTCAGAAGCCAAGTTCGAGGGTTCAGAAGAGCCAAATTTGTGAGGGCCACATCCATTAATTGTTGAGGCCAAGTCTGCCATTCACTGGAGCCGAATTCGTGATACTCGCAGTGGCCGAATAGCTGTGCAAATTCACAGGTTTTTGGAGGCTGAGCCACTGTGCAAATTCATGGGTTTTTGGAGGCCGAATCGCTGTACTAATTCGTGAGTTTTAAGGGGCTGAATCAATGTGCAAATTCGTTGGTTTTTGGAGGCTGAATCACTGTACAAATACGTGGGTCTTTGGAGGCTGAATCGTTGTACAAATACGTAGGTCTTTGGAGGCTGAATCACTGTCCAAATTCTTGGGTTTTTGGAGGCTGAATCACTGGGCAAATTCGTGGGTCTTTGGAGTCTGAATCGTTGTACAAATTCATGGGTTTTAGAGGCCAAATCATTGTGAAAATTCATGGGTTTTTGAAGGCCGAATCTTTGGAGAAAATTGAGGTTGAATCGTTGTAAGAAATTGACGGTTATGGAGGGCCAAACCACTATGCGCATTGGAGCGAATTTGTTGTGTATGTTATTGGCCAGGTGAGGTGATTGACCAGGCTTCATTATGTGTTGCTGGAGACAATGATTCCTATGAAAGGGTTACTGAGTTTGGTTATGATGTTGTCATTGTTGTGTCAAAGATATTTGGTATTCAAAATGAATCAATGAAGGGCACGCCTGAGGATTCACTGAGGAGCTTTCAGTACCTGTATGTAGATTCAGGACAGAAGCAGTGATAAGTAATTTGTCCAATTTTATGATTTTTTGGGGAAGTAAAAAGGTTTGTTCTAGCTTGGTATGTCTATTTGGCCAATTCCGTTGTCATTTGTTCTTGCTGTTTGAGATTAAGCCCATACAAGAGGAATATATTTAAAATTAATCATAGGCTGGCTTTGGTGGGGAAAGAAAATTCATAGGTTTCGTGCATCTACATCGAGGATGAGCAGTTAAAAGACGAAGGAAAGCAGCCAAAGAGAGTGTATGATTGACCAAACATTGTCTCAATGGGCCCTATTTTAAATTGTTTCTTGCCATTCATCATTTCTTGGGCATGTAATACATAGTCAACTCAAACAGCATACAACAAAACCCCAAGATTCTATCCTGATTCGCTGTTTGGTTTCTCTATTTTACATAAATACGCATTGAGCTCTCATTTATCTCAATTTGGTTCTATCGAATTTAAAATAGAAGTTATTGTATGGTAGAATATCATTGAAATCACTTCCTGTCCATGCAGAATCGAAAAAAATGTTCTTTGTACTTTCCAGGCAACTGCCAATCTGTTGAGTTTAATGTATTTGTACCTGTCTGGCTCAGAATGCTTGGATATGTCCATCTCTGACTTTCCAAATCAGATTACTGTGAGATAAAGTCTGAAGTAAGAGGAGACATAATGGAATAGTGGCTTGTTGTAAAGGGAAGTATCTATTTCTTTTTCATTTGTCATTCAGATTACGACTTCTGAGGAAATGTGATCTCATTGATCTGTTTTTCAATGCTTGAGTCTACAATCCTATAGAGATCACCTTGCTAGTTCCACTTAATTTCATAGGAGGTGTATCAAAAACAGAAATGGCTGTGCATCTCTTAGGGAATTTAAACGCAGCAAAATATAGCATGTGTGCCTCTCAGGGATACTTCATGCTTTCCCCAAATCATGGGATGTATGGGGCCTTAAACATCATTCTATCTTTTCGAAAACCCTTTCGTCAAAAGTCAGTTGGAGACTTCTCTCCATAGAGAGCCTGTGGACATCGATAGTTTTCAGGAAATACATTTCCCCCTCTCGCTTGATGAATGGATCAGAAAACTGAATAAAATGGTGCCAAACTCTTCAATTATCTGGAAAGTTGTTATAGCTTCATTTAATATTATTGGAGGTGGCATCACTTGGAAGGTGGGCAATGGGCAGAAAGTTAATATCAGTTTGCAACCATGGGTTGGCTGTCAAGCTAATTTTAGACTTCCTTTGGATTTCGTGGCTTTCCTGAATGAGCACGACAAAGTTTTCCACAATCAGGTTCTGGATGAGGGTTGGACTACTTTCTGGTGGCAAGGTTGGCAGAATGTGGCTCATTTGGGCCTTTACGGAGAGCATGCTGATATGTGGTAGGATTTAAGGAGAGCATGCTAATATGTGGTAGGATTTAAGGAGAGCATGCTGATATGTGGTAGGATTATATTATCTCTTTTAGAAGGTCAAATGTCAGAAAAAGAGATAGGGTGGACTCTTTGTGTTGTGTTCACTCTCCTTCTAGGGTATATATACCCCAAAATTAGGATACAGTCACGAGATAGTAGAAGTCCCCCAAAATTAGGATACAGTCACCAGATAGTAGAAGTCAAGACTTTTTCTATGGTGTTTATTAAAAAACAAAGTGACAACTTGCGACAATCTACAAAAAAAATATAAAAAGAAGGTCTCAACTTGTGTATTTTATATAAAAATGCTGAAGAGTCTATCTCACACTTGTTTCTTTTTTGCCCTTTCTCACTGCATATTTGAGTTAAATCTAGGAAAATATTGAATTGCAACTTGCAGTGGAGAAGTAACAATAGCTTGATTGAGGCTTGGAAGTCGCAGTGGGATTCGTCAAACAACGAGACCCTTAGAAACATCCCTTTCCTCATTTGTTGGGGGTCTAGCTTGCCAGGAACAAAGCCACTTTTAGGGACTCCTCATATGCACCCAATCTTATTGAGCTGAAGTGGGTGCAATTTATGCTCTCCTTTCGTCAAAAGAATTTATTCGCGTGCCTCTTCAATATCATTGAAGAAGAGATCAATAGACACATTCCTTGGTCTTATTTTGACGATGCTTCAAAGTGAGGACAGTAGTTGTGGTGGTGGCCTCGTTCTTTTCATAAATGAACATCATTTTATGAAGTCAAAAATTGGTTTAGGCAGAGGATCTAATAATTTTTTTAAACTTCTATCTTTAAAGATTCTACTCTGCTAGGCTCTAGAATATGGTTGTTTCTCTCTTCAAGTCTTTGGGGATTCTTTAAATGTTATTAATTGGTTTAATGAAGTTCAATGATGTCACAACTACACACCTTCCCATTCTAGAAGAAATTCTTCAAGTTAAACAAGCTTTTAATAATATATCCTACTGTTATATCTACAGGGAAAGGAAGCATGAAGCAAATTTTCTATCCAACGAAGGTGTTAGAAAGGCTATGAGCAATTGGCAGGTCACAGAACATATGGATGGGACAGTCCAAATTTTCCAGCACCTCTTTTATAGATATGTGATGCTTTGTGTTTCTCCTCTATGTCAAGCTACAGATTATATTTCTCTACCATTTTTTTAACAGTTGGTAAGATATTTGATTTTTTTTATGTAAATATTTTGGTTACAAAGGTCAGCTGTTGATTTCTATTTACCGCTAGATAGGAATTATTATGAACAGATCAATATATATCAGTTCTGCTTCCATGTTGTGTGGAAATAAGAATTTTGATGTTTGATCTTAGGGTGGTTTTTATCACGCACAAATTATTTGGAGGTTGTACTACTCACGGCTTTGGCCATTGACAGACGGTTTTTTGTTGAATGCACATACTGCATGCACTGTAACTTTTTGTTGCGAAAAAAAAGATTGTTTTCCTTGATCTGCAATTCAGACACCATAAATCTTAGTATAACTATTCTAGTAAATTGAACTATACAACCCTAGCATCCACATAAACGAGGGTAAAAAACTTTTTTGCTAAGTGAATCCTAGCATTTAACAAATTTCAAACCATATCATTAATGAATTTCAAAACCTAGCAATAAAAAAGTTAAAGACTTCAAAGCCTTTCCATTACGCCAGTGAATTACTCAAAAAGGCCAAAACTGTTACACTAAACATAAAATCAAAAAAACAGTACAGATGTTCTACTAGACTAGCAGTGGACCTAAAACGTCTAGATTCGCTATTCATAACCCCGATTAACATAAATAAGATGGAATTTTGATGCGAACAAATAACTTACTCATGATATAAGCGATCGCCAAAGAAGAAACCCTGACCACCGCAAAAGAGACCTTGACGCTCCTCACTCTGTGTTTGTCCAGGGCCAAGTCCAGCAAAATTAACCCCACCCCACCAAGTAAGAACATAAACCTCGATGAGAGCCCTTCCATAATATATTGCCCTTTCACTCTTCTAGATAGGAAGACAACCAGTTTTATGTTCATTTGACAGGACCCTTCACGCTCCTAATGCCCGGTGACTCGACGATGACATCGTAGATGAAGCTGAAGACCACTAAGAAATAGGTGGCCAAGACGAGGGAGAAGACAGTCATCGTTGAGGGCAGCGAAAAGGAGGGCACCTTCAGGCGCATGCAGGGTACTCTGAGAGCACTATAAAGAAGCTTTAGGACGAGAAGCAAGGGATCCATTGAATATGGCGAAAATAAGTCTATGCTTGATGATGTCGACCTCTGGTGATGAACAGGAACCTCTATCGACATTTTTCCAGTGACAGAATTTTGTTCAGAGATGAAATTAATGACCAAATTGAGTATGAATATTTAAGCTTTTGTTTTCCCTCCGTCACTTGGGTTTTTGGTGTGACCCTAAGGTATTAGTTACCCAGCCTTTAGTTAGCCCGAAACAATGTTGCAAGAATAATGAATCTGCTACTATAACACGCAAACAAAATTCATCACTCCAGTAATGTAAAATTGAATTAAATTTTGATTAAAATTTATGGAGAAAGATGCATTTCAATAGCATTTTATAAATGGGTTAAAATAATAGTCTGAAATAAATATTATCCCATAAAAATTGAAAAAGTGTATTCTGGTCGAAGTATGAGATACTTTCGATTTACTTCTAAATTTTATTGGAACTTTGATCATATTGTGATTTTTAATAGAAGTTTGGAGAAATCAATTATCACTATGACTTCAACTTAATTTAAATCAATATTATTTTATTTTTATTAAAATTGTAAATCAATTATGACTATGACTTCAACTTAATTTAAATCAATATTATTTTATTTTTATTAAAAGTGTCTAGAAACCAATCATTTTAAATAAATGTTATTATGTACCTAAACTAGCACCTAAGGGTTTAGTTTTGATAGTGGTGGTTCAAGTTTACATACATGTTAACTGACTCTAATAGTATTATTTTGGAACAAGTTTATAATTTGATTCAATTGGTCTCATTTTTATGCTAATAATTCAATCACTTAAATATTGGTAGTGAGATTGAAAATGGGGTTGTTCTTTAATGTTCATGAAACATGAGCCTAATATGTATTGCATGTGGCTTTATTTTAACCTTATCCTTGATCATTATTCGAAAAAATTATTTTGTCAAAAGAAAAACCTAGGTCTCCTTGTAGTGAACCCTATGAAAATCAATGGTAAGGCCATAGAGAGTCTTTTTTGTATAATCACTAATGATGGGGGACATACTTGTAAATAGAATATTAATATACTTGAGAGTTTAGAACTCATGGTGCTCCCATTGTAGATGAATTAAAACCCTAAAACATGTGTTCTAGGTTTGTCCCTTGGCCAAATCTACATGGGCTTTGGCAAAGTCTTTGGGTTGCTAGTGACCCTTGCTGATATTAGATGGAATGCAATCTTGTTATGAAAACATCTTCTTGAGGCCACAAAGTTTCATTCTTCTTGGATTATTGTTCATGTTGTAGTGTTTTTCTTTTTGTGAAAGAAATGCAATGAAATATTATTTTATGATAAAGAGCCTTCATAAACTTTCTCGTGGTATGATAGCACACTAATTTGTATGAAACTACGCTTGCAGATTATAGTGCAAGTGCAAAGGATTTAGATAAAAGGGGTGTCTTTTTAGCAACTACTAGAATTATAGGGTGTTGCCCCTTGTAACATGAGTAAGGAGCCCCTTGGCCCTTTCGCCACCTAGTCAAAATATTCTTAATGTGGTGATAATAGGTCATGTCACATGGTTAGTGGACATATTTGTTAAAGGAAGAGACACAAACACAACTAGCCTCATTCTTTAGTGAATAAAAACAAATTCTTGAGTATTGTGTCGAGCACTTTTTTAGGCATTGAAGACTCATAAGACATGATCCTTTGGTTATTATTGGAGTCTAATCGAAGGGGTAAGGCACAAAATTGAGTTGCCATGTTAGTGTAAGATATACATCCAATAGTTACTGGCCAGGGTGTTCCAACACATGCTAGGAAGTGTTAGGGAAACAAAAGGGAGAACTAGGTTAAATTAATGCATGGAAATGAATGAATAATAGTTTGTGATAAGAAGTGTCACGGAGTTCCAAGTGTGCAAAGGAGGGAGTGACAAGGTATGCTAGGTGGTTCTAAGGCTTGCTAGAGGCCAGGGCAACATGCCAAGATGTGTCAGGTGCCAAGGTATGACAAAGCATGCTAGGGAGTGTCAGGGAAACATGAGGGATCACTAGTTTCAAATGCATGGATATGAATGAATAAGAGTGTGTAACAGGGAGTGTCATCGAGTTCAAGGTGTGCTAATGAGGGAGTGACAAGGAATGCTAGAGTGCCAGGGCGGCATGCCAAGATGTGCCAAGTGTTAGGGTGTGTCAATGTGTGCCAAGGAGTGTTAGGGAGTGTCATGGAAACACAAGGGAGAACTAGTTCAAAATGCATGGAAATTAATGAAAAAGAGTGTGTGATAGGGAGTGTTAGTGAGTTTCAGGTGTGCTAAGGAGGGAGCGACAAGGTTATATGCTACGTAGTGCTAAGGCATGATAGAGTGCCAGGGCATATCAAGGAGTGGTAGTGTGTGCTAGGGAGTGCCAAATCATGCCAAGGAATGCAGGGGATTCTAACACGTGCCACATAGTGCCAAGACATTCTAAGACGTGGCAAGTGATATGGCATGTCAAGATGTAAACTGTGTTGCTTAGTTTTTTTACTACCATGATTGGATGTGAGCCTTGTCTTGGTAACTTGTTAAGTGGGATGAGTTGATATTGGACATGAGTAGCCTTAGATGAGTTACATGTAGTTCTTAGGTGAACAAGGCATGTGTTGAATCTCCATGACAAATGATAATTTGGGTTTGGTCTTAGAATATTTGATGCAAACATGCTCAAGTACCACAACACATCTACTTTAATGCATGATGAAATATACACACATCAAGGAATCAACTAATGCACATGACAATTTTTAACTTTTTCAAACGCTTCTTCATTGTATTACAAACTATAATACAACAGGCTAGAGCTCCCATCCCAGGGATCATGACCCTTTACAATCACATTGATACAAGGAATACAACTAGGGCTTGGTGTTAGTCCTTTAACAACCAACCTATCCTGAACTAGACAACACTTGACCTACTTGCTGATGGTGGCCTCATCCAGGTGGATATTGGTGGTCACCTGCCTATTCCACCTAGACCTCCATCTAGTTTCACTAGTTTCATTGTTTCTAGCAACATTTACTATTTTTAGCAGTCTTTTGGGTCCTGAACTTCCTGAGCTATTTTGACCCCCTAAACAAAGTTTTTTTTAGGTCTACAACAAGCTCATCTTCATAGGCCATAAATCCTTTAGTACTCAAAGAGATATTTCTAACGAGGTATCGTACGAACCAAACGAAGATAATATGACCAAACTATAATGACCCTATGAAGTTCGTTGCCCAACTAACCCCAACGGGGCCCACAAACTCTTAGTGTTCCATCTCCTGGGGTTAGGGTTTTGGTTGTTTAGGGGTTTCTCTTGTTGTTCAATAATAAAAAGGCCCTTGAGCCTCATTGTAACACATCTTAGAGGCATGTATCCACCACATCTCTTCTCAGATATAAGATACCATCACCCAAGCTATTTTATTTCTATTATATCTGTAAGCATATTTCAATTCTTTGATATTAATGAAGTGGAGCATTATTTCTACTGCATCTTTGAGTTTATGTTTTTATCTATATTTTTTCGCATTCATGCATAAGTCGAGATTAGTGGTATCAGAGCGGTTTTCTCTTTCTCTATTTTTTATCTTTGCATATCCCCAATGAAGTCAGGGTATAAGGAGTTGGGGCTCAAACTGGTTGAACCTTTGCAAGACCAACCTCGCAAACCCCGACAAGCTCCCATGGCAGAAGAAAAGAAATACAAGGGAGCAAGAGATCCTTTCAAAATATTGTTGGAGGAAACCCTCAAGCAACATAGGAACACGATGATATATGAATAGTGAACAATTCTTGAGGTCAAGCTACTGTTTGGCTATTGTTTGTATGTTGGATATACAAACAATAGCCAAACAGTAGCTTGACCTCCAGAATTGTTCATTATACCTTGTAGCTTTTAGATGGAAAATGAAATAAATATTCTCTATGCCAATACAAGATGTATGAAGCAAAAATCTTACTGAAGCTAGTAAAAAAACCTTCTTATAGAATTGTCTACAATAGGCATGTTTCACATTTTGGATAATCTATCAATAACTATTATCTTATCTTCTCTTATAGCTTATTATAGACTAATACAATGGCTTAACTTTATGTATTCTAAGGTAGCCAGTGTTGCATGTTTATCAGAATTTGAATTATGGGATTCATCCTACAACTAAATTAACATAAATTATATCCAAAACCGAAATCAAGAAAATTCTTTATAGAAGCAACAATTATATTGTATATGTATGTTAAACCCCACACTAAGGTAAATAAAAGAAAATTAATTATGGATCCATAAGTAGCTAATATGGTGTTTAAAATAATTAATGAAAGTTTTGATAATGGAAAAGAGACTATATTAGTCTTAGAAGGAACCCCACACATGGATCATTAACCTCTAAGTCATTCCAATGCGAATGAAGGTTAATAGTATTATGACAAGGAAAGTTGGAAGGACTCATTCCCTTGCTTTTGAGTAAAGGATTTTTGATCCGGATATAAACAGGAACGCAATAAATTATAGAGATAACCATAAATATAGATATGCAACGAAAATAATACTTCATTTCATTACTGTAAAATACTGAAATATGCTTACAAACAGAAATGGAAATAAACCAGTTAGGGCGATGGTAGCTTATCTCTGAGAAGAGATGTGGCGGCTACACTACCTCTGAACTATGTTACAATGAGGATCGAAGGCCTATTTATTGTTGAGAAACAATGGAAAACCCTTAACATCCCAAAACCTAACCCTAGAAGATGAAACACCAAATTGTGGGCCCCGTTTTGGGTAAGTTGGTACATCAATTTCCCGGGGTCGTAACTTTGGCACCCGATCTTTGTTTGACGTGTACAATAGCTCATTAGAAAGATCTATCTAAGCACTACAAATTTGGGAAGAGCAACATTGGCTGAAGGACCCATGTTGCTCCCAGATTTCCCAAAAAATGTCGTTTAGGGCCTCAAAACGACTCCGAAAGTTCAGGACCCGAAAAACTACTAAAAATAGTAAATTGTGCTATAATTACGGAAACTGAAAAATTGAAAGAGACAGTTGTGGGGGTCCAAATGGGATAGGTGGGTGGCCACTAACATCCACCTCGATCATTCCTCCCCCTTAGGAAGCAATGGTCCCCATTGCGTTGAGTTCCTCCATGGGATGAGGAAGCTGCTACTGAACTTGGTCCTTGGTGAGTTGTTCTCCAATCTTTGACGTGTCCAGTAATGGGAAGCATGGTCGAGGGCAGTCCATATTGAACACTCGATGTAGGCAAAGTAATGGAGGAATGTTGTGCTCCAAAGCATTATTTCCCATAGCCTTGGTAATGGTGTAAGGACCATGTCGGCATGGTTGGAGCTTCTGATGGGCTCTTGTAAGGCGTTCTTTCTGTAGATGTAACCAGACTTTGTTGCCCACCTGAAGATTGTGGTACCCCTGTGGGTGAGGAGAAGTTGTTCCTGTGTTCTTTCCTGACTGTATCCCTCTGTTGCTGCTACTGCGTGGAGGAACCCTTCGCGGGGGTCAACGATGTGGTGATGATCTTTCCCTTACCTTGGGAGCGAACTAGACAGAAAATGAATTTCCTAGTCTAGGAGATGAGCTTGCTACCTTTCTTGGCAGTGATCAAAGAGGTGGCGGTAGGTGGGGCTACCTCCAGTATCCTGTATAATGAATTATTCAAAGAAGTAATGACAGCACGAGGCCTTGACTCATGCACAACATGTCGCCTCCACAAGTATGGTTGCCCTAATAATACATCACAAACATCTAGAGGTGTAGCATCACACAATACCTCATCTGTGAAGGGCTTGATGCTATAGAGAAGGCGGCACTACTGGCGAACTTTGAGATCTCGTCTTTCATGAAGCCACCCAATACTGTATGGCTGCAGGTGTGGTGTAGTCGGTAGGCCCAACCACTTCACGACCTAAGCTGAAATGAGGTTTTTTTGGCTGCCACTATTGACAATGAATTGCAGCGGTGAACCCTTCACCCACATCTGTGAGTGGAAAAGATGTTTCCCCTCTTTTGGATCTTCGAGCTCATTATTTTGGATCTTGGCGGTGGCAACAATGACGCTGGGCTCCGCATCAATGATCTGTTTCCCTTTGCCATTCCCCTTGTCAAGTTCTCACTCAAGGTCGGAACATGCATCTGATTTTGAAGCCTTCAACTCGGCCACCAGCGACTCCTTGGTCTGACACTCACTTGTTTTATGAGTGGGACTCTTGTGGAACTCACACCACTTTCCTATCCTTCTTCGACTTTGTGTTGTTGTTCTTTTCTTGCGGCTTTGACGGGTTTTCTTGGGTCACCCCACCTTGGCTTTGTCCTTTGGTCTTCGGATTTGCAGATCCAAAGTCTCGCTTCTTTTGTTTGAATTTTTGCTTGAATTTGACAGCATATCGGTACATCGTGTCGAGCGAGGAGATGTTCAAGAACTCCATCTCTTCCTCGATGTATCTGTGTAGGCAGTCGTGGTATTTGAGTACCATATGCAACTCAGATTCCTTGATACCCAACTATGTGTGAAGGGTATGAAAAATGTTTGTGAACTCCAACACATATTGGTCCCTCCCCTACCGCAGTGTGGTCCATTTGATGTATTTGTCCTCATAGCTTTTGACAAGGTAGTACTGCTCCTTGACAGCATCCTGGAATGAATCCCAAGTGGGTGTGGCTGAGAATAGTGAGCCCGTACATTCATTCTTCTGCTTGCAGTAGATTTCCCACTAGTCCTTGACGGGGGGGGCTGCTTCTAGAAGAGCGAAAATAATATTTTCCCGACTCGAAAATTCATGAATAGAAAAATACCCATCTAGCAGATTTAACCATTTATCTATGGCATCTGCGTCTATTTGACCCTCGAAGATGGGGATTTCAAAATTAACTTGTACCTTAAATGGTATGGCATTTCTAGAGTAGCTGTTGGAAGCCGATGCGTCGCCTCTGGGTAGTCGCTGAAGGATCTGCGCAAAGCTATCCATCATCGCGTTCCTTTGCCACTCGAGGGCTTCTTCGAGCAAGATCTTGATAGGATCTCCTCCCCCCTCGTCTTTCTTCTCATCCGCCATGGGAGGTTGTCGAGATTTGCGAGGCTAGTCTTGCAAAGGTTCGACCAGTTCAAGCCCTTACTCCTTATATCTCAACCTCGTTGGGGACATGCAAATAAAAACTGAGAAAAAGCAGACCGCTCTGATACCAATGATCCAGATTTAAACAGGAACACAATAAATTACAGAGATAGCCATAAATACAAATATGCAGCAGAAATAATACTTCATTTCATTACTGTAAAATACTGAAATATGCTTACAAATAGAAATGGAAATAAACCAGCTAGGGCAATGGTAGCTTATCTCTGAGAAGAGATGTGCGGCTACATGCCTCTGAACTATGTTACAATGAGGCTCGAAGGCATATTTAGTTAAGAAACAATGGAAAACCCTTAACATCCCAAAACCTAACCCTAGAAGATGAAACGCCAAATTGTGGGCCCCGTTTTGGGTAAGTTGGTACATCAACTTCCTGGGGTCATAACTTTGGCACCCGATCTTTGTTTGACGTGTATAATAGCTCGTTAGAAAGATCTATCCGAGCACTACAACTTTGGGAAGAGTAACATCGGTCCATGGACCCATGTTGACCCATGTTGCTCCCAAATTTCCCAAAAAACGTCATTTAGGGCCTCAAAATGGCTCAGAAAGTTCAGGACCCAAAAAAATACTAAAAATAGTAAATTGTCCTACAATTACGGAAACTGAAAGAGACAGTTGTGGGGGTCCAAATGGGATAGGTGGGTGGCCACCAACATACACCTAGATCAGTTTTTCAGAATGGTAATAAAATTACAGATTGGAAAGAGGTTTTTTAGCTACTTTAACAACCTCTATTTAAGCCTAAAGGCTTGTTGCAAATTAATTCATACTTGGGTTGTGGCTAGTCTAGAAAATAATGCAAACCTATTCACTAAAGACACTACATTTTAGACTAGCAACTAGAAAAGAGATATATGCCTAGAACATGTGATGAATGGTCAATATTCTGAGGTCCTGACTCTTAAGTCCTAACTGGGCATGTTTCTTCTTTTTGAAGCTTAAGGAGCTAGGAGTAAAAAATCCCATTAATGCCAAGTTATAAAGCAAATGATCCATGTTCCTTGACAAGCAAATTCATGCATATCCATGGGAGGTGGTAACAACCACCATTTTTCCCTTTTAAAGGATCCTTATTTATGTTTCATATCACCGTAGTAGTGACAAGGACGTTGCCTTGTTTGCAACAAGCTGAATTGTTCACTGATGATACATTGACAAAGATTTTTTACCTCAGAGATGTCCTCTTGTAGGCATGGCATGCTATAGAAATAGTCTTCTAGCATGAAATGATCACAAGGATCCTTGATGAAAAGGTTCTTCAATATATGGAAGAATCTTGGAAAGAGTATATTCCACTAGAAGTTTGTGGATGCAGTCTGTCATATTATGGAAGCAAGCATCAAAGAAGTTTACTAGTTTAATTGCAGCATGAAGGCATAATTGAAGTATTTTAACATCTTGAGAAAGATGCCTCATCATAGACATTTTCTTCAAAGAAAGAGGCAGTTCGCGAAAGAAGTTGACTAGATGACAAAATGAAGGAAATAGGTATGCTCATCTTTAGATAAGAGTTTTTCTTTAGAAAATAGAATTCATGTATTCAGAGGTATGGTAGGAAGAGTTAGATGCAAAAATATATTTGAAATCATGTGCATGGTATGTCTTGGTTAAATACTAGATGAAATAAGCACTCTTCCATATGGGTACTCAATGTATAGAAGCATGACAATTGTGCATAAAACTTGGTGTTATTGATCAACATCCGATATAGTCTTTGTTAGGATCCTATGTTCCATAGTAATTAGGATTTGTTAATCTTTCAAGTCAATCAAGGTCAAAAGCCAAATTTTGGTCTATACTAGCAAAATTTGCCAAGTTATAAGCAAAGAGTATGAGTCATTGTATAGGTGTCATTTCTACTCCCACTCCAAAAATGAAGATATCATTTCATTATGGTAGGTCATCTACATATTTCATGAGTCTTTTGATTAATCATGGTCAGTCAAACCCTATCAATCATACTTGCACCTTCTTCCCTCTGAGATTGAGTCAAAATTCTGCTACTAGGGTTTTTGTTGTGCTTTCCCTTTTCCATGGTTCATAGCTTCATTCAGGAGCCAAAGGCCTTAGTTTTAAGCTTATACCTCCTTCGTCATCCTTCATTGACCATTCTCCATCATTCCCCTCATCAAAATCCTTTCATTTCCTTATTTTACCAAAATCGTAGAAATTTGCTGCGCTTTTACCCTAGCTCTATGTTTTGACCTTTCCCCCCCTTTTACTCACTATTTTTGAGAAATTCCACATCTAGTATTTTCCTAACACCCATACCTATCCCTTATATTTTTCCCATACTTTTTCCTACCTCCCTTCCCTCTCATTCCCTTCCCCTAATTTGGTGCTCTTTTGCGTTGCGCTTTTACCTAGTCACCATGTTCGCATGATATCTCTTAAAACTCACACCCGTTTGCTACAAAATTGTTATAGGGGATAACTAGGGATGAAATGAAGACACCCACTCAATTTCAGTGCAAAAGGATGCACGATTTTCAAGAAATGAGTCATCATCATCTACAACCATTTTGGGATTTCCTCGAGATTTGTGACTCTAATTGGGCTGAAAGTTTTTTTAGAGATGAATTATGATGATATTAAATTTTTGTAAACATTTCAGACCATTTGGATTTACTGTTTGGGATATATGCCAAAAATACAATTGCTATAGGAGAATTGTTACGCTTTTGACTCTGTTTTTGTCATCATTTTCAAAAGATATTTATGACCAAATGGAGGTGAATTTTGGAAAACCAAAGGAGGCTTTGGTTAACCGTGGAGCCAAGCACGATAACCTCCTTCAGTTTTTCACAGGTGTTATTGTTAAAGAGATATCAGTTTTTCTTCCTTGTTGCACTTCTAGAAAGTCAGTTTTGGAATCAAGATTGAAGAGGCTAAAATGATGTTTTTGCATGGTTTAAAGGCTCCAGGGTGTAGTGGGCATCTCCAAGTTTCTTCACAGGTCTTTAGCAACACTCAAAACCTCATTGAAGTCATCAAAATTTCAAGTCAACTATTTGTTGCGCTTTTGCGAGGATTTGTTGCGCTTCTATGTGACCAACTTCAAGCTTGGATTCTAAATAAATGGGAAAGTATTTTTGAAAATGGGAGGAGATTTTTGTTCATAACATACCAAAAAAAAAAGTCCTCTCTCATTTTTTACACAGAAGTTACTATCTTGGAGTTATAGGTGGCACTTTGAGACCCATTGTTCACAATTTCGCTAGGCCATAATTGTTGATGGGGTTCTCGAACTTTTTGAAATTCGACTTGGTGGACCTCCAACTTGGCATGGTTGACCTAAAATCTATTTGGATAATGAAGTTTGAGGATTTTTCTATCATATAACATGATTAGATCTTCATTTATCACATTTTTAGTTAGTCAAAGACCAAACCCTGGATAGTAGGATATGGGCAAATTTTGTAAATATTTTATCCATGCATTCTAGGGAGTGTGAGGGCCAAGTGCCAAGGAAACACAAGGGAACACTCATTTCAAATTCATGGAAATGAATTGTTAGCAAGTTCCAGGTGTGCTAAGGAGGTAGCAAAAAGGTATACTAGCCAATGCCAAGGCATCACAAGCGAGAACTAGGTCAAAATGCTTGGAAATGAACAAATAAGAGTGTAGTATGCCGAGGAATGTCAGCGAATTCCATGTTCCCCAAGGACAAAGTGTGTTAGGATAAGTTCAGAATAGGACTTGCAGGATGCAAGCCTATGGTTGTGATAAGCCATGTACAAATTAGATTCAAGCAAAGGGATAATTTGGTTTGGGCACAACATTGTTTTGTCAATGACTTGGTTGGGTTCCCAAGTCGCAAAAAAAGTAAGGCTATCTATGAGGACATGACAACAAGGGAGTGCCAAGGTGTTCCAGGGAATGCTAGGAAGTACTAACACATGCTAGACAGTTCCAAGGCATTTTAAGCATGCCAAGACATTCCAAGTTCTAAGGCATGCCAAGAAGTTCCAAGCGCCAGGGTGTGGCGCCCACACATGCTAGGGAGTGTTAGGGCCAAGTTCCAGGGAAACACAAGGGAGCAATAGTTTCAAATGCATGGAAATGAATGAATAAGAGTGTGACAGAGAGTGTTAGCTAGTGAGTACGAGGTGTGCTAAGTGTCAGGGAGTGCTAGGGAGTGTCAAATCATGCCAATAAATGCAGGGGATGCTAACACATGCTACATAGTGCAAAGGGATTATTAGGTGTGCCAGATGTTATGGCATGTCAAGATGTAAAATTTGTTGCTTAGCTGTTTAATTGTATGACCATGGTTGGATGTGAGCCTTGTCTTCATAACTTGTTAAGCTGGATAAGTTGAAATTATACATGAGTAGCATAAGATAAGTTATAGGAAGTTGTTAGGTCAACAAGGCATAGTCTAGTTGTAGTAATTGTAATTTGGTCAAGCTATTGTTATAGTTAAGTTGTTGTTATAGTTGAGGTAGGATTTTGTTAGGTTCCCATGTTGCAAAAAATGCAAGGGTAGTTGTGAGGTCATGATAGCTAAGGAGTGCCAGGGCGTGCTAAGGAATGAAAAGGCATGCTAACACATGCCAGACAGTTTTGTGGTATGATGGTTTGATTTAATTTTATGGTGTTATTTGTATTGTCCGCTTTGCATAGCACTACTTTTCCTAGTTCAGAACATTACAATCAACGAGTTCCAAGTGTGCTAAGGAGGGAGTGACAAGGTATGCTATGCATTGTTTCCAAGGAATGCTAGAGTGCTAGGGAAGCATACCAAGATGTGCTAAGCACCAAGGTGTGCCAATGCGTGCTAAGGAGTGTTAGGGAGTGCTAGAGAAACATGAGGGAGCACTAGGTCAAAATGCATGGAAATGAATGAATAAGAGTGTGTGATAGGGAGTGTCAATGAGTTCCAAGTGTGCTAAGGAGAGAGTGACATGGTATGTTAGGTTGCGCTAAGTCATGCTAAATTGCTAGGGAAACATGCAACCAAGATGTTCCATGTGCTAGGGTGTGTCAACATGTGCTAGGACGTGTTAGGGGGTGCCAGGGAAACACAAGGGAGCACTAGGTAAAATTAGTGCATGCAAATGAACAAATAAGAGTTTGTGATAGGAAGTGTCAGTGAGATACAGGTGTGTTGAGGGAGTAACAAGGTATGGTAGGCAGTGTTAAGGCATGCTAGAGGTCAGGGAAACATCCCAAGATGTGTCAGGTGCTAGGGTGTACCAATGCATGCCAGGGAGTGTTATGGAGAGGCAAGGTAACAAAAGGGATCATTAGTTTCAAATACATGGAAATGAATGAATAAGAGTGTGTGATAGGGAGTGTTAGTGAGTTATAGGTGTGGTATGGATGGAGCGACAAGATATGTTAGGTAGTGCCAAGGAATGCTAGACTGCCAAGGAAACACACCAAGATGTGCCATGTGCTAGGGTGTGTCAATGCGTGCCATCGAATGTTGGGGAGCGCCACAAAAACAAAAGGGAGAACTAGTTCAAAATGCATGGAAATGAAGAGATAAGAGTGTGTGATAGGGAGTGTCAACAAGTTCCATGTGTTCTAAGGAGGGAGTGACAAGGTTATATGTTAGGCATTGCCAAGGCATTATAGAGTGCCAGGGCATGTCAAAGAGTGCTAGGTTGTACTAGGGAGTGCAAGCATGCCAAGAAATGTAGGGGATGCTAACAAACGCCACATAGGGCTAAGGGATTGTTAGACGTGCCATGTGTTATGGCATGTCAAGATGTAAATTGTGTTTCTTTGTTGTTTTATGGCCATGGTTGGATGTGAGCCTTGAATTGGTAACTTGTTAAGTGGGATGAGTTGAGATTAGACATGAGTAGCCTAAAATGTGTTATAGGCAGTTCTTAGGTGAACAAGGCATTGTCTAGTTGTAGTAACTATAACTTTGTTAAGTTGTTGTAGTTGCGACAGGACTTGGTTGGGTTCTGGCCAAGTCTAAAAAAAGTAAGGGTAGTTGTGAGGGAATGATAGCTGAGTGCCAAGGAATGCCAAGGAATGAAAAGGTGTGCTAACACATGGCAAACAGTTTCAATGGATGGTGAGGAGTGTTATGGAGAGTCAGGGGAACACAAGGGAGAACTAGGTCAAAATGCTTGGAAATGAACAAATAAGAGTGTGTGCCAAGGAGTGTTAGCAAATTCAAAGTATCCCAAGGATGAAGTGTTTTAGGAGAAGTTCAGAATAGGACTTGCAGGAGGCAAGCTTATGGTTGTGATAAGGCATGGAAAAAGAAATTTCAGAGGAAGGGAGACTTTGGATTGGGCACAATATTGTTTTGCTAATGAATTGGTTGTTTTCCCAAGTCACAAAAAAAGTAAGGTTATCTATGAGGGTGTTAGTGTAAGTTAGTTCAGTCTATCACCAATGATCAAATATGCTCTTACAAGGTGTTGTTAGGGTGTCAAGTCAAATTTTTGTCATTTCAGCGAGTCTTCAAATAAAAGTTTGGTCACTGGCTAGTGTGTCTAGGGCTATTTACACTCTCAAGAATTTCATATGTCAGTCACTTTCATCACTCAGTTGAGTCTACCATCATGAAAACATCATTAATATCACTTCAGTCACATCATCATGGTCTCCATTTAGCTCAGTGTCACCATTAGGTCATTAGGGTTAAGGTCACAAAATCAGTCATTTCATGTATAAATCTGGCAAATGAGGAGTAGCAATAGGTAAATTTGTTCAATAAAACTTGATTTCAAATTTAATTTGTGTTTCTAGATGTAATGATGTTCATAAGGTTCTAAAGTTACAAGAAGAGGTCCTAAGGCTACAAAACTAAAAGAGAAAGTCAATTGTTGAGGTGGGCCATCCTACCTCATTAATCACTTAGACACCAATCACATTATAAAAGCACAGGGAGGAGCCCATTCACACTCATTTGCACTTTTCTACCATCCTAGCATCGAGCTCCTCCCTCTCCTTTTCAAAAAATTGTCATTCCATAGCCCTCACTGACAAAAATTGACTCTAGCTACGTATCTGGACAACACGCTACGCACAGGAAGCCTTTGCGAAGCATGGGGCAGAGTTGTCGAAAATTGTTGTTTGATGACCAAAATTTATTTTTCAAAGCTCCTCTTTATTCATTTCATCCTCCAAGCTCTATAACAAGTAATTTTAATCATTTTCATGCCCTCCTTTGCCTCATATGTCAAGAAAATGATCAAATACTTATTCTTCTAGGGTTTTACATGATTTTCATTGTTTTGATCCTGAAATGATGAGTTGCTGCCCTAAAACCTATATTCCTTGTCCATACACCTCTGTTTGCAGCTAATACACCATTTCCATCCATCACAAAGCCTTATCTCCTCATTTTTTATCATTTTCCTCTGAACCCTAATCTACCCTATATCTTTCTAGGATATGCCTGTGTTTTGACCTTTTCCACCACCTCCCCTCACCCATTTCCCAAAATTCATTTTTCCCCTACTCACTGACATCATCCCCTACCCTCCTAAATTTCCTTACAAATTTAGGCAACTCCTAAGTCCATCATACCACCACATTCCCTCACAACAACAAATTTCATTGTTTTTTCTTAACTTTAACCTAGGGTTTGAAGTATGGAGCCTAACTCATCACCATCAGAGAAGAGGAAGTACAAAAAGGGGGGAAATATATTGAGGTTTGAGCCCTATAATTACAATGAAATCACCTCCTCCCCATTTGTCATGAAATGATTTTAAGATGTCAATTGTTTAGGGTTTTGTAAAAGAGTGCAAGAAGTAGGTTACCATGAGCATCTCGCAGGTATATTTTCCCTCGCCTTGAAGGAAGACAATGTCACCATTGCAGTGACTGATTTCATGTTTTCAATGGATGCCATCTCTCAAGGTACAGGCATACCAAACCATGGGGAAAACTTGTTCAAAGGCATGAACCTAGACCTAGAAGAGTACAAACCCTACTTGAAATCACAATACAAAGGAGCTTACTCACATGTTTTCCCATTCAGATACTTGTTGGAGAGATATGCACCATTGATAAAGGCTGTCATGAAGTTCTTCACATGTGAGGGCAGATTTTCTAGGCTATATCAATACCACATAAGACTGCTCATGCACTTTACAGCTGCCAAGTCTCTAAATTTGTCCAACTACTTGTATAAGAGCCTAACCAAAATGTCTGAAAGGATGAAATTGAAAGGCAAAGTGCATTATCCCAGCCTCTTTCACCATATCCTGATAAAGGTTATATTACTCCATTAGTTGAAAGATAAGAACATGACATGGGACACCTTCATTGAGGTAGCCTTAAAAACGCATATAACCACTTCACCAAACCATGTTAGTACAACCCATGGAGGTGGGTCATCAAGAAAACATGATGAGGTTTCCAAGGCACCTAGGCCTGAGGTGACCAAGACATATCAGAGGGACAAAAGCCTTGTGTTTTCTCCTCAAATTGGGGAAGGGGCCAAGTCTACTACATCAGCAAAACAAGGATCACCATCACATCATGAGGCTTCTTTGAATGATGAGGAGCCCATTGAGCATGACTTTGACCTAGTTGACTTGGAGGCACATGATGAGCATCAAACCCTGCAATAAGTCATCAAAGAGAAGGATTATTAGATCATGGAGCTCAAGGACAATTTGGAAAGGGCCAATTCATCAGTTCATTTCTTGAGCAAGAAAACTGTCAACTTAAGGAAAAATAGCTAGTCATGGAGAAAGAGCCAAGAAACAAGAGATGAAAGGAAAGGAAGTGGTGGATCATGAGGACATTGAGAAGCATGAAGGACATGTGGCAAGGAAGAGGCCAAGGACAATGGTTCTTAGGAAGGCACTTCAGAAGGAAAGAGAACAAAAGTCACCAATGGAAGAATTGACTTTGGAAGAGAGGATTGCCATGGAAATAAATGAGGATAGGGAGTTTTGGCTTGAAAAAAGTAAATTTCCACCTTGATAAGTTCCTTGAAAAGGCCAACATGGATAAGAAGTTGCAAAAGAAAATGGAAATCCATTATTACACAAGGAATCAGGTTGCCAAGGTCAAAATCAAGCAGTTGAAGGAAAAACTCAAGGAAACCCTAATCAGCCAAGAGGAGAAGGGTAATTTATATTTTCTTGTTGATGCATCCATGATTGCATAACATACCTCACCAGACATCTCTGGACAAATTTTGGGAGGATTTGGAGAAAATTTTGTGTTTTGGTGCAGACTTGCAATTTTTTTGGCAATTTTTTGTCTAGGAGTGCAACGAGCTCATGTTGTGCTTCTTCCTCAGGGCTCCAAATGATGGAAAATCAACACTTTTGGAAATCTTATGACCCCCTCTCAAAAAATATTTTCCCACTTTCCTGGTCTAGGGCTCATTTTTTGAGAAATTTGCAAAAAAGAGGCAAAAAATCACCTTTCTACCCCTCTTTTTCCATTTCGTTGTGCACATTGTGGAGGATAACATAGGACGTGACAACTAGGGAGTGCCAAGGTGTTCTAGTGAATGTAAGGTTCCAAAGTCATGGAAAAATTTAATTCTAGTTGTGAGTTCATGACTTCCAAGGTGTGTTAGGGAATTCTAGGGCATGCTAACAAGTGCTAGATAGTACAAAGACATGTCAAACAAGCTAAGATGTGTCAAGTGCTAAGCCATGCTAAGATGTACAAGGTTGTGACAATGCATGCCAGGGACTCTCAAGCAAACAAAAGGAAGGAACAAGTTAAACTACAAGGAAATGACCACATAATAGGGTTAATAAGTCATAAATTTACCTTTTCCATGAGGGGCATGCTAGGCACACCAACACTAGGTGCCAATAGGTGCCAAGTGCCAAGTGTCAATGCATTCTAAGTGCCAAATATTCCTTCGTTTCTTCTCATCTGGTTTGCAATAATTGATCTCAAATAACTTTAATATTAAACCATGCCAAAGCATACCAAGTCATCTCAATGCACACCAAACATGCTAAGACTTGCCAAGTGCCAACACGTGCCAAGTGCCAATGTGCGTCAGGAAGTGTGATGCATGCTATGAAGTGGCAGAGCATATTGAAGAGTGCTAAGGTGTTCTAGAGAGTGCCAATGCACACTGAGGAGTGCTAGGGAGTACTAGGACAACACAAGGGAGCGCTAGGTCAAAATGCATGGAAGTGAATGAGTATGAGGGTGTTTTGGGGAGTGTCAATGTGTACTAGTTGTCATAACAAGGAGGGAGTGAAAAGGTACACTAAGCACGAGTAATGCATGCCATGGAATATCAGGGAATGTCAAGAAGTTATAGAGTGCTCTAGGTAGTTCCCGGGTGTGCTAACATGTGCCAAATAGTGCCAAGGCATGCTAGGTGCTAAGACATGCTAGGATGTGCATGGTGCCAGCGTATGCCAATATGCGTCAAGGAGTTTCAAGGCAACAAAGGGAATAACCAAGCTAAAATGCAAGGAAATGAACACATAAGAGGGTTAATAAGTCGATACTTTATCGTTTTCAAAAGGGGCATGCCAGGCACACTAATAATATGTTCCAATACATGCCAAGTGCTAATGTTTGTCAATGCAATATTATGCCAAGGTGTTCCAGAGCATGCTAGGGACTACAGGGCATGCCAACACATGATAAGGGAGTGCTATACTATGCTACGGCGTGCCAACATGTGCTTGGGTGTCCTACTCATTGCAAGGTGTTCTAGCTACAAATATGTTCCAAGACATGTGAGGTGCCAAGGAATGTTAGTGTATTGTTCCAAAGCATGTTAAGGTGTGCCATGAGTGTTGAGGAGTGCTAGGTCTCTCTCATTAATAGAATTGATAGAGCTTGATTATGTATTAAACAATATAGTTCCTACACACACTAGTTGAACTTTATTTAAAGGAAATTTGCTAGATAATAAACCTAATAGAGATGAATAATGTGTTGACTCATAGAAAAACTATATTCTTATGACTTGAGGGAAATGATACACACTAATTACTTCTTAACAAATTGACTGACTATTATAACCACACATAATGAAAATGACTCCACAACAATGGTCTTAAATCATTATCTTTTGACAAAAAATATAGTAACAAGTACATAGCCTCATCAAAAACTCATTGGAATGATCAATGATGACAAACTTATATTTGACCGTCACCAAAAGTAACAAAAAATAGCATTGGTGAGGGTCAATAAAATATTGTCACTATAAGTGTCACCAAAGAGAGAATTAGTGATGGGCCTTTAATGACCCTCACCAAAAGTGTCATTAAAAAATGGCTTTGGTGACAAACCTTAAAGGACCATCACTATATACACTTACAACAACAGTTTTTTAAAGACCGTCACAGTATGCGACATTGGTGACGAAACTTAAAGGTCCTTCACAGGCATGAAGCGTCATAAAAAACTCATTGGAATGATCAATGATGACAAACATTTATTGACCATCACCAAAAGTAACCAAAAATATCATTGGTGATGGTCAATAAAATATCATCACTAGAAGTGTCACCAAAGAGAGAATTAGTGATGGGCCTTTAACGAGCCTCACCAAAAGTGTCACCAAAAAGAGAATTAGTGACGGGTCTTTAACGACCCTTACCAAAAGTGTCATTGAAAATGGATTTGGTGACAAACCTTAAAGGACCATCACTATATACACTTACAACAATGTTTTTTTAAAGACCTTCACCATATGCGACATTGGTGATGGACCTTAAAGGTCCGTCGCAAGCATGACCCTCACCAATGACCTTTTTTCTTGTAGTGTGTGGACATAATTTGAGCAACAATACATGCAGACGTTGGGGAGTGTGGAGAAGGGTCTGTGTGAGTTGTAGATTCAAAAAAGCCGAATTCACGCAAGCGCGGGACAAGCGAGTGGGATTCAAGCAAGCCTACAACAAACCAACACGTTAGTACTACATACAAACAACACTCTGGACCTCAAAGTTATTCCTTTACCAGAAGGATCACTACGCACAAAGGCAGATGAAGCAAATGCCTAGCTTGGACAATTAAAAGATGTTGGTGTCGACTTAGTTGCGCTGGCTATTCAAACCCTCCATGTGCTTCATTAGGGGGTATCAAATGATCTCAGGATCAGGGAGAAGTGCGCACTATTAGTCACTAGTGAGGTCAAGATGAAGAATGAGAAGATTTTTATAGAAAAGGCTCAAGCGCTAAAAGAAAATGAGAATTGGCCACGTGAAGTCAAAAATTGGAGGTAGAATATGCACAGGTATGCAAGATGCTGTTAGAACTTCAAATTCTAGAGGATGCAGAAGCAACAATGAAGATTCAGAAGTTGGCCACTGCAGTCAGAGAATCGAGGGATGGGATCGACCGAGTAAGGTTTTAATTACAAATGAAGATCTCAGAGCTGCATTTGAAATTGCATCCAACCACTCCAATAGAGGTCGGGGAGCAGCGCGGAGCACCCATCGGGGAAAGCATGGGCACTTTGGATGTAACAGTCACAGGCTGCACACTGATATTCGAACATGCCATGGAGCTATGGGTGACACTGCAAGAGTATCCAAACCTATCAAAAAATGGCATAGACATCCGAGAGACACAATGAAAGTTCAATGAAATGAGGGCAACTGTACACACTTTGGCGCCAGTCTAGCACCTCGCACGATTGCAGGAAGGAAAACACCTGCAATCACAAATTGAAGAGTTGCAAAGAAGAGAGGTCGCTTTAAAGGCCAGAATATACCATTGGATAGAGGAAGCATGTCATACTACTCTGTCAATCCAGGACAACTTGAAGACACTCTAGCAAACACAAAGAACGATGCACCTGGAGATGGAAGGCTTGACTACAAAAAAGTTGGTAGAGGAAGTGCAACAAGCCATGGTACAGGGTTCTTCTGACATAGAAGCATTGCATATCGATTTCAGTGAACTCTGTAACAAGATAGAGGGGCCAAGCTAGTGAGTCGATGGTGAGTCACCATATTTGTGTTGGGGGCCTGTTAGGATGGGGTCCCTGGGGTCAATTTTGTTGAGTTTTGAGTCATTTTCGTAATATATTTTTGTAGCGAAGGTAAAGTCTCTGTGAAATGTGGAAAGTAGAGCGTGAAGCTAAGTAGATTCAAAGGGTCTTTAGTCCCTTAGGTGGGTAGGTGATAGAGCTATTTTGAGACCTGCCCATGGTCTGCAGACCATGGTATTTTAAAGAAAATGCTATAAGTAGTTGATTCATAACAGGTCTACAAGATAAATTTTTGTGAAGAATCATTGTAAGGGAAAGGTGTTAAGGCATGAAAGGTCTATTTCCTATACTGAGGCAAAAGGGGAAGTTTCCTACAACTGAGTGCACGAAGACCTTGGTAAGTCCACAACTAAGTGACTGGGCCGCTACAGCTGGGTGCGCAGGGATAAAGAGTCTATATCTGAATGCTTATACTTAATAAAGACTATTTTGGGCCAAAATTGATGCACCTGTGTTCTTTTAGTTACTTCTACTAAGTTTATATATATTTGCTCTGTAATCTATTTCATATGAATTAATCCTTATTTACTGTGCGGGACTGGTAGATCTGTAATATTTATGCATGATAAGTACAATTAAGTACCTTCGCGAAGATCTAAAGGATATTTAGTTAGATTTTTAGTAGTTGTCAATCGGAAGGGTTAGATCTATGAGAAGGAAGATCTAAGCTACAAGAACTTCAAGAAACCATCAAACAGGCCTCTGGATGATGGAACCTAGTTCTAGCATCCCCCAATACTACTTTGGGTGAGACTGCAGCCTGCGCTACGCAAGTTGTTGCTGAAAGAGTCAACAGTTAGGGTTTTGTTGGTTGGTGTAGTTGAAGTTGAACCCGGGTGAGACCCCATCAAGCCAACAACTCAGGAATCAATGTTCGTGATTAGGACAATAGTGACTGTGATTAAGGAAGCAAAAATTGTGATTAAGGAAACGATAAATGTGACTAAGGAAATAACAACTATGACTAAGAAAACATAAATTGTGACTAAGGAAACAACAATTATGGTTAAGGACACAACAATTGTGACTAAGGAAACATGAATTGTGACTAAGGAAGTAACTGTCACAATTAAGGAAACAACAACATTTTCATAAAATTATTCATGATGTTTTCCCCAAAATAAAAAATGTACATACCATAAAAAATTAAAAATTACTTACATTATGTACAGAATGGAAGGAGTATAAAAAAAATGACCTGGTTGTGATTGTGGGGACATTTGTCTAGTCAACTACAACCTGCAAGTTCACATCATTATTAACTTCATAAAAAAAATATTCTCATATAAGTAGCTGGTGAGATAGATGAAGTCGGTGCCCATTGGCAAGGAAAAAAATTCCAGAATTATCAAATGTAATGAGGCACAGTGTTCTATTTTCAAATACTTTAGTCACTTTGTAAGGACCCAACCACCTTGTTTGGAGTTTACATAGAAAGTCTTGGAATATGGAGTCATATAACAACGCCCAATCCCCTTTCTGAAAGTTTTTTTATTATCAGTCAATCGTGCCATTTAGCTCTCTATTGTTGGACCAGGGTTGTTAATTGTAAATAAACAAGGAACATTTCATCAATTTCATTAAGTTATTGTAGGCATTGATTTTATAACTCCATAAGATCTAGTTTGAGTTGCTTAGCAGTTATGAGAGTATTTACTTCAAACTCAATCAGAAAGATAGGTTCCTTACCAAAAAGGAGCTAATAAGGTGAATATCCTATAGCATTGCACCAAGTTGTCTAATAGCCCCATAAGGCCTTAGGAAGCTTTGAAGCCTAGTATCTTCATTTTTTAGATATTGTCTTAGTTAAAATCACCTTTAGGACTTTGTTTGTGATTTCCACCTACCCATTTACTTGTGGGTGGTAAGGAAAGGTAACTTTGTGTTTGACATGATATATTCACAGCATAGAAGAAATTTTATGATAAATGAACTATGATCGCCCATCAGTTACAAGCTCTTGAGGTAACCCATATAAAAAAAACAGCTTGAATAGAAAATTGATAACTACTTCTTTTGTGGCCCTTGAAAGTGCTACGACTTCCAACCATTTGGTTACATAGTCTGTACAAACTAAAATATATGTCTTCTGATTTGAAGGTGGATTAAAGGGACCTCAAAAGTCCATTTCCCTCTTTCAAATGGCTCCAATACAATCTATGGTTGAAGGGGTATTTCATTAGCTTGAATGGGATGACCCATCCTTTGACAATTGTCACAACTCTAGACATATTTATTTGCATATTTAAATATCGTGGGCCAAAAATAGCCCATCTGTAATAACTCATGTCTACTCCTTCGATTAGGAAAATGACCTCCACAGGGTTCATCATGACAATCCCTAAGGATGCCATAAATTTCATCTTCTCTAATACATTTGCAAATTTCAAGATCAACCCCTGTGTGAAAGAGGTAACCATCCATCCATGAAAATCATGCATTGCTTTGGATAATAAGATTCCTTTCTCAAGATGACAACTGTGATGTGAAATTTTGTAGATTCTAGGTAATTTTCAACATTAGCATACCATGACATCTTGATGGTCACAACAAAAAGATGTTCATCTAGGAATTGGTCTTCCATTGGTAGAGGGCTAGCCACATATGGGATTCTCGATAGGAAATCTAATACAAGTTTCTCTTTTCCTAGCTAGTCCTTTACAGTAATGTCGAATTTCTACAATAACAGTAACTAGCGAGTTACTCTGCCATAAGTAACAAGTTTTTTAGCTAAATACCGAATATTAGATTGATTAGTGTACAAAAATACTGGATATCATGTCATATAATGAAAAAAATTATTTATAGCATAAACAATGACCAAAAACTCTTTTTCTCTCACAGTGTAGTTTGACTCTACAGGTGTGAGGTTTTTGCTAATGTAATAATCTTCTTGTATGAGAACTGCTCCTATCCCCATTTTTGATGCGTCAGATGATATCTAGAATGGTAGACTACAATTTGGTCCCCTTAACATCGGAGTTGTTGAAACCAACTTTTTCAGACATGCGAAAGCAATGTCACATTTATCAGTCCACTCAAATTCCACATGTCTAGTTAATGCATACAATGGTGCTGTAAGTGTTGAAAAATGTGTGATGAAATGATGATAGTAACCAAAATAACCAAGGAAAATACGTACCTTTTCTAGAGTAAGAGGGATAGGGAGTTTAAGAATTACCTCTATCTTAGTTGGGTCTACTTGAATACCTGCAACAGAGGTAAAATGTCTTGAGACTACACCTTATGTCATCATCATGTGGATTTTTTCATTACTAAGGCACAACCTAGTAGCTAGACATCGTGGAAGAAAATTTTCGATATTATGTAGAGCTTGATCAAAATCATTATTGTAAGGAGTGAAATCATCCATTTATAGTTCAAGCCCTTCATTAATTAAATAAGAAAAAATGTTCAAAATTTCCCTCTAAAAAGTGGTTGGTGCATTACACAACCCAAATGGTAAGACTCTATATGAAAATGGCCCCATGGAAAGGTGAACATAGTTTAATCTTGATCTTCAAGAGTAATCTAGATTTGATTATACCCACTAAATCCATCGAGGAAAGAGAAATATTCATATTCAACAAGAGTATCAAGGACTTGGTCTACAAATGGAAGAGGAAAATGATCCTTCTGCGTGGATTTGTTTAGTTCTCTATAAACTACACAAATTCATAATTTTCCATTCTTTTTAGGGACTACCACCATTGGTGAAACCCATTGACTATCAAAAATAGGGTATATAAAATTAACATCAAAAAGTTTTTGAAGCTCTTGTTTCACTATGTCCCTAAGGTGTGGATTTAATATTCTTTGGGTTTGAAAAATGGATTGAGCATCTTTCTCAATATAGATACGGTGTGTGCACTTCTGTGGATAAATGCCCTTCATATTAGACTATTCCCAAGAAATGGCTTGTTTATATTTCTGAAGAAATTGGATTGGTATTTCATGTTGAAGGTCATGAATACTGGCATTAATATTCAGGGTTTTTCTAGGTTCAATTTCAGTGGGGGTTTTATTATAAATTACGGTCGTAGGTATATACTCAGTGTTCAAATCCTGTAGTGGATCTCCTTGGGCTTCATTGTCAAGCATGGCTTTTAACATCTCACATGTTGGGTTTCCTACAGTGGAAGGCCAGTTAATAAAACCATTAATTATTTCATCCTTAGTTTGCCTTTTAAAGATAATATCTCTATTAATAGTAAGGGGAGAATGTAAATTGCCTTCCTGATATTTGTGAGGGAACCATATATAATTGTTAGCTAGCATGTTGGGTCTAGTGAGTGGATATAAAATGAGATTCTTAATAGAAGGTCCCTTGGTGATGGTCATGCTTCCAATTTGACACCATGTATGCATATGCAGTGGAAAGCCATGGGCTGCCTAATACCAGAGTGTGTCTCTCCAAAAAAAAATTCGAGTTGAGGACTCGAAAACCCACTAGATATTCCTAGGAGTCTACAAAAATAGTGATATCATCCAAGGTTCCTTCTAGTTTCACTATAGATCTGTCAACTAGTTCCAACATGGTTCAAGTCAATTTAAATCTAGTTATTCCAAGGAGGCCATAGGTTTCAAGTGTTATGATATTTATGGAAGCTCTTAAGTCCACTAAAGTATTTGGGAAGTCATGCCCCTAGATCTGGATGGTGACTATAGGGTTTCCAAAATCATCATATTTGATAAGTATATGTTTTCCTAGGATAATATTAGAGAGTTTCCAAATATCATGGACTATAGGATAATCTTTCGATTTCCTTCCAAGCTTCTTAACACAATTCTTTAATGGTTTTAGCATAGATAGGTAACTCTCTGATAACTTTTAGGAGAGGGATTTTGATACATAATTTTTTAGTTCCCCTATGAGATCCGAATCAGGATATACAAGTGAATTTACTATGGCTACTCTCTCAGGGAACAGGGGAGAAACGTCCATAATATTGACAGATTCATGTTGTTTAATCGATTTACTAGATGATTTTGTTTTAGTAATAATTATCGTCAGAGGAGGGTTTTCTGCCAAAGGTTGCTACTTAGAAGGATTTTCATTTTTCTGTTGCTCTTGATTCTTTGGATGGTATTCCAAAAAGATAGTCCTCCCATGTATTAGATGTAACTCATTACATTCCAAAGAGGGAGGATAATAGTATGGGGTTTCCAAAATTTCTAAAAAATTCATAGGCCTATTATTGGGATTTAGATTTAGGTTGTGTAGTTAACTGGGGATGTAATGGAGATGGAGTGTTTGAAGGTAGTTGAAGTGGGGATTGTAATGGTGGTTGTGACTGAGGCAATGTTCCCATCGATTGATTGATTAATCCAGTGGGTTGTTGCCAACTCTGAGACCACATTGGCCCTTAAGTAGGTTGATTTACCCATTGAGGATGGAATGGGTTATTTGGTAAATTCTACCATGATGGTGCAGGATACTATTGATTTGGCCAAAAAGGACCAAGAATTGATTAGTTTTTATAGGGTGATAAAGTATATGGCTAAGGCTACCAGCAAATACTAGAATGTTGTTGACCCTGCCAAGTTAATCCATGAAATTTTTGTTGAGAAAATTGTCTGGTAAAAATGGTAGAAAGGTCCCACATCATGCCTGGTGGATGGTTGTGCCATTATTGTCATTGTGCCAAGAAATAAAATGGATCTAGTTCTTTCTCTGTTTACTTGAATACAAATTTTAATCTGGGAATCGAGAAAAAATGATCGGTTGAGAGATCTTCAGTACAGATACTGCATATCTCGACTATGTCCAATGGAAATTCTTTACAACTGTGTTTTTTTGGGCAACAAGAACAAAATATGGCTAATTCCTACTCTGCTTCAGCTTGCTTTTGTTTGTTCTGTAAAACATCCAACTATGTTGTAGGTGTACTTAGGATATTAGTTTTAAAATATTCTAAAATATTACCAATGTCTACTTGTGTAACTCCTCCTCCTGCAACACTGTTAGATATGCTGAGGGGATCACGAGTTCCAAGCTTAGTTCGCGTACTCCCACATGAAAACCTAATGAAAATTTTTACAATATCATATTACTATTATTTAGAAATATCACCTTACCCCACTAAATTGAGTGTTCAATACATTCATATTTCATACATCTAATTAAGGCAGTTTTCAACACATCCCTACCTAAAGTGGTATATGGCGATGTTTGTAAATTGTATTGAAAGCTTTCAATATATACTTCTAAAGTTACATCTTCCTTTGATGTCATCTTGAATATTTCCTCTTGTATATATCCAGATCGATAATAATCTTGGTATTTTAAGGAAATATTGTTTCATTTGATCCCATGAATTAATAGCACCACCCCCAATCCCATAAACCATCATAATGTTGCTACCTTTAAAGTAGAGGGAAAAAAAATTAATTTTCTGGGGTCATTTGTGTAATCCTACCCTTGACAAAAAACATCAAATTCAAACAAAAACGCATTGGGACCTTTAGAGGCCAGCGCATAAAAAATTGGAAGGTTTTGAAGCGTGATAGCCTCCATTGGTGAATTATCATGCAGATCAATGATCAGAAAATCTATGGTTGAGGTTTGTGTCCCTGTTACCGGGTTTTCCATTTGATTAAATATATTCCAATAACCTTCAAGAATCCCATACTTAAGGGGTGCTAGCTAAAAATGATTGGTATTTTGTCAGGGTTCTAGGCCTTGACTGGGTCTTATAACATTACTCAAGTCAAGAATTTTGGTTTCTCTTCCTGCAATGGGTGTCACAGGAGATTCCTTCTCAGAAGGCTGAGGATATGGTTCACTTTTCTCACCTATTCCTTCCGTTAATTTGTAAGAGTGCCCCTCACCCTTGCTAAAATGACTAAGATTCCTATTAGGTTGTAAGATTCTTGGAAGCTCTAATATGATTCTAAAGTTTTATCATGAATCTTCATGTTAGTTGCTGTAGAAAACTCTGCTACTCGAGGGGAAATAATTGGATAACCCTTCCCAAATACTGTTCAGGGACCAACCGACGCTTGAGAATATGCCTTTTGAATGATCTCGTCTAGGAAGGTCATTCTTTCAAGGTCGACTTGACCTTAGTTTTTGGTGTTTTTTGGGGTAGATTTCGGATCTATCTATACCTTATTCCTAGTCCTAGGCTTATTTCTAGTCATACATACTAAACAACTTAAACAAATCAGCCAAGGGTAGTCACCACCACAAGCCTTGTTTTTCACTAGGGTGCATGTGCATATTCTTACCTTATTTAATACCAAACCCTCAGAGATACAACCAATTTTCTCTTTGACAACATCCCTGGAAACATCGCCAAAATGTTGATCCATTTAAATTGTTCCTGAAAGAATCAACTAGCTACTGCACAATAGATTGTTAATCTGAGGTCTTGTCTTTTTATGTCAAGGTTATCCCCACAAATTATGCAAGATAAATGTTAGTATAAATAATTAATATTACCCTAATAGAAAGATAAACTTCAATGATAAAAGAACCAACCCATAACAAAATTAATAATTTCCTCTTCTAACTAAACCAAATCATTTAAAGCATCTGGCCCTAGATACTTTATGCAAGAAACAACAAAGAAATACTGATAAACATTGAGTTGTCATCTAAGGAAGAAAAACTATAAAATGGGAAAATAAAACTATAGAAAGGTATTCAAGCATGAAAATAATAATCCTATGATTATTTCCTACAAACGTCAATCCCAACTGTACGAGTTAAAGTAAATCCACTCTCCAACAATTGTAATTTTTATTTATAATAGAACATGTGATATGACAATGACTTAACCAATTGGTAATTACAAATTGGAAACGATTACACAAACAAGTAGCTGAAGTGAAAGAAAACAATGTAGATTTAATTATACATATGAAGAAAACGTTGCTTCTAGGATTGAGCCCAAATCACCAGAATCAAATTGTCTTGTAAAAGAAATCAACACAACAAATTAACTCTGAATGATAAAAAATTTCATTGAATTATAGAGGATTAATTAAAATTAATGTATTATCAGGTTCATGAATTATGTCGAAGATATTACAGCGGAACAACCTCTCTCAAAGCTCAATTTGTAGTTTTTATACTATGGTTGTAGAAGATAAGAAAAATAAATCTATTTTTGATAGAGAGAAATCCTGAGAATATGAATATTCTGAGGATGCTCATTTTAAGTTACAAGATATCTTAATATTTCTAGATGACGAAGACAAAAGCTTATCCTTAACCAATTTACTCCAAACAATAATCGACAACATTAAGCTATCTAATTTTCTATAATCAATCCAAGGAACAACATCAAGTGCCATCTCATCAATAGATTCTTGTTCAAAACAAGGATCCAACTATGAGTAAATAACACTTTTTTAATCAAGTCAATTCATAAAGGCAATATAATAATATAAATACATTAAATGCTTCTAAAATCCATATTACATAGATTATCATGTCCTAAATGTAGGAAATACCTAGGAAAATAATACAAGAACTAAGAAATAAGGTAAGGAAATTACAACAATTATGAGGCCCAATAGAGGCATTAAAGACACACCAATTGCTAAAAAATCTCAAGAAGTGTTAGTTTGCATAATAGTTTTTGGTGTATCTATGTTGTGTGATGGGTGGAGGAAACTAGAGCTTCACTGGGGGAGAAATACCATACCACGTGCATTCATATTGGGGGAAACGTATTGAGGAAAAAATGACATAATACATTGAGCATGTATTAGGGGGTAAAGAGTTTTTATATTGGCAAGTATAAAAAATGGCGCTCATTGTTAATGGAAAATCCTAAAAGGGTATAAAAAATGTTAATGAAAAAATGGATACCTATAATATCTAGTGAAAGTAGGGATTTTTCTAATTGGGAAGGTGTATTGTGTTTGTATTGGTAGGGGGTTAAATAATGTGATTTTTAGAGGTATTTTCTAATATGTATTCAAATTAGAAGTATTATTTAGTATGCCACAAACACACATGATATGTCAAAGGTTCATTGAGTGAAGCCCCGATGGTGGAGGGCAATTTAAAAAATATCATGCCAAGATGGAGGTGATCATCAAATGGCCAATTCCTACTAATGTTTCTCAACTTAGGAGTTTCATTGGGGTAACATAGTACATGAGGAAATTCATATCCTCATTTTTAGTAGTAGTAGCATCACCCCACACCAAAAAAAATACTAGAAAGCATTTCTAGTGGGGAAAGGGTCATGAGAGGGCCTTTAAGGAGTTAAAACTTAAAGAATAAGATCACTCAAGCACTAGTTTTGACATTACCAAACTTGCAGTAGCCCTTGGAAGTGGAGACATATGCAAGTGAGTATGTTATGGGAATGATGTTGATGCAGGAAGGAATTTAAGCTACCATTCTGAAGTATTTTGTCGAGGAGTTCTTAACTATCCTATGTATGACAAGGAGCTTTATGCCCTGGTGAAAGTTTTGAAGATGTGGAAGTACTATCTAACAGGAAAGGAGACAGTAATCCACACAAATCAACGACCACTACAATAATTGTAGGCCTAGAGTAAGATACATCATAATAGAAATTAAAAGTGGATGGGTTTTCTACAATACTTTCATTTAGTGATAAAGTATAAGAATGGAAACACAAACAAGCTTTCCAACCCATGTCTAAGGAAACACACATCAAAGATCACAAATTTGGGAACTTTGGTGCATATAGAGCCATTCAACCATGATGGATACATAGAGACATATTTAGAGTTTGAGGACTTCAAGGAGGTGTTTTCGAAATTGCAGTGTTGAATTCATGTGCGTAATGGTGACAAATTAATTAACTACCAGCTACAAGATGGATTACTCTATAGGTTCAATAAGCTATGTGTTCCTAAAGGTGAGTGATTATAGCTAATTGGAGAGGCTCAAACCTCGCAGGTTTACACGACAATTTGGTGTAGTGAAGATAGTGGAAAAATTCACAAGTATGTATATTGGCCCAAGGTGAAAGAACATGTAGCTAGGTCCATAAGAGGATGCATGATTTTTTGTACAACCAAGCCTAGTAACAAAAAACATGGTCTTTATCATCGCTTACTTATACCCACTCATCCATGGGAAATAATTTCCATGGACTTTGTGGGAGGTTTACCAACAACTAGGAAGGGACATGACTACTTATGCATGGTAGTTGAAAGGTTTAGCAAGATGTGTATTCCGATGCCCTATAAAAATACCATCAATAGGAAAAAAGTGGTGAACTTGTTCATTGGATAATTTTGGGTACACTTTTGGATACCAAGGAGCATGATTTCATATATCGACACACGATTTCTCAATGCATTTTGTACTACATTTTGGGAGAAGATGGAAACTGTGTTGAAGAGATCTACAAAATCTTTTGCTCAGACATATAGGAAAATAAAATATTCAATAGGAATTTGGTGAAACTTTTTAGGGGTTAACTAGAGGCAACTAAAGGCTTGGGATAAAAATCTGGTATATATACAACACTTTTATTATAGAGAAGTCAAAACTTCTATTGGTAAGTCCCCATTTGAAAATTGTTTTAGGTATTTTCCACCATCACCTTTCGATATGGCGTATGGGAAACACAGAGGAATAAGGGAGGATATTACAAGGGATGCCTTGAGAGTTGAAAATTTTATATAAAATATCAGGTAAATCAGTATATATGTACATAAGACACTACAAAAGTCATAGGAAAAATATGAGGCCTTGAATGATCAACATAGAACAAAGAAGTCATTCAAAGTGGGAGACAAAGTATGGTTACAGTTGAATAAGGAGAGGCTACAAGGTCCTCTTAGGAAAATCAAGCATTTGTGATATGTTCCCTTTGAGATACAAGAATAGACTCAAACTACCCCCATACATGCGCATTTACTTAGTTGAGATTATGGAAAATTTGAAGCTCTATGAGCCTTCCATGCTAAATCATGAAGAGGAATAGGTCCTACCTTTTGTAGAATATTTGGCACCATATGTTCATGCAGAGTTGGTGGAGCATACAATTTTGTAGAAGAGTCATAGAACTACAAGATATGAGTAGCATGGCCTTACTCAGATTGGGTTGAAAGGAAAACTTCTAAGAAAAGCTAATAGGTACACCCAAGAGAAGGTGGAAGAAAAGTTTCCTCACCTCATTTAGTAGAATCATTTGGGGACCAAAATCCTCCAAAAATGGGGATGTGTTATCCATAATGTCTCATTATATTTTCTTCATTGATCACATAAATTTAGGGTGAAAACTTTGTGGAATAATCACAGAGGACCATTTTTACCCATGAGACCCAGTTTCGAAAATTGGGGTCTGAAACCTTTCAGGAGAATTTTGAGGCATTAAATGATTCTTCTTTGGGATAAAAATTTGTCACTTTAGCATTTCCCCTTATGTTTCGTATTCTATACACAAATACCTTTCGAATGGGGGTTTCAAACCTTTCAGGAGAATTTTGAGGCATTAAATGATTCTTCTTTGGGATAAAAATGTGCCACTCTAGAATTTCCCCTTATTTTTCGTATTCTACACACCTGATGCCATTAGGAAATTGACCTTCCTATTTTCACCAACATAATTCGAGAGGATCCCACATCAACGACCATAAGTCATGGAAAAATGGCTATCCAAATGATTATGATGAATACGACTGTTGAGGATTCCATATTGTAAATAAGGTTAAAAGTTGAGGTAGCCAAACCTAAGGATGAGTAGGATATCAAGCTATTTTATAACTAGGCCACTAGGAGGAAAAGAGGCTCCATTATTTTCTGTAAATGAGGAAAATATCCATGAGGGATAAGCGATAAATAGCATAGAGTGTATTTTTCATTGTATTATACCATGAGCTACAAGCCATACTTCTTTGTACTTGCAGTCATTTTCTATTTAGAGAAAGACAACAAAGCGACCTCACCTTCCAGCTGGGTTTTTTCCTGAAACGGTTTCCTAGGCTATATCTTGTATCAAAACATGACTTTAGATTTTTTCTTTCCATTTTTCTCTATTTTTGGCATAATTTTAATTTTCATACATACATAATTAACAATAGTCTACATATCTAAAAATCTAAAGAGAAATAAAACTATGAAAATGTAATTTTTTTATTTTTAAATATAGCTGTATCAGATATGTTATGATGAATTTTCCAGTAGAATATCCACCATAATTTATGAATCATATAATTATTCTCATTGATCAAAAGTTCAGTATTTGGATTAATGTAATAACATTCAGATAAGTTCAAAATGGATTCTATGTAGTTTGGATTATCAAATATAATAAAAAATCTAGTTGAAGACTCATTGTTCGAACTATTGTTGCAACTCAAAACCCTTACCAATTTAGATTGATGGAAATGTATGATGAAAGCTTTCTCATCTCCATTAGTTAACACAAAAATTGAAAAAATAAAATATCTAGTTATATCAAAGATTTTAATTATAAGAAATTGGGTACGGTATGGTCTAGAAACCTTCAAACTCTGTTGTTACCCATATTTTAAGTTCTGACCCTGGAATTAAACCTAGGAACTACATACTTCGATAATAAATTCTTCCTACAACAAATAAAGAAAACCAAAATGGTATGCACTCAACTCAACACAATGCGCACAAACACAACATCATATACAAAGAAAATATATTAATTCAAGTTGAAGGGGAAGATTACATATTAATAGTCTTCCTACAGTCTTCCTCTCTTACACATCATTCACTCTCTCAAAAACTCAAAATCTTTCACTTTCTCCTGATTATATTGAAAAATATATTACATAGAGCTCTCCAACCCAAACTCAAGAATCTTAATCTATTTTTCTAAATAATCTAAAAAATTCTTAATATGGCTTCGTCTAGCCATTTTCATAGCAACTAAATGACACTCATCTTATTATCTCTATCAATAAGTATTATTTTTTGGATTTATAACTTTAAAAATGTTATAATTAAATAAAATTAAGGAAACCAACTTCCTTTAGTAAATAGATTGACCTAATATTATCAATTAGAGGTTTTGATCTATAGATGCTCCTACATCAGACTCGTGGGGTAGAAAATAATTATTCATGAGGTCTTCAACATTTGTGCCATACTTGGAAATTTCTACTACAATCATGCAAGTATCATTTTCTATTGGTTGGTTCCTCAATTTGACCAAACACTGAAAATATTATTTACCCTTGGTTATCTTAGTTGTCCTTCGATCCAACAATATTTCAATCACTTTCTAAATTTGTTTTGGTGTTGTTTCTTCCATCTTCTAGTCTGATCTTCATCACTTATAGGCTCATTTAAACTCTTACATCTCTTTTAACTCATAAAACCCAAAAAAGTTAACTTGAAATTCATTTAAAGTTAAATTAATTATACTTTATGCATCAACTACCTTGTTTTATGTAGCAATTGTGGGCTTAATAAAAAATGTAAAATTTTGCAGAAATTCTACCCACTTGGCGTGTCTTTGGTTCAACTTTGGTTGACTTTCGATAAACTACAAAGCATGATTATCAGTATACAAATTAAACTCCTTAGGCATTAGATAGTTTCTCTATTTCATTAAGGCTTGAACTATGGCATAAATTCTTTATCATAAGAGGAATATTTCTATTTTTCTTCATTCAATTTTCCACTAAAATGAGAAATTGTTTTTCCCTCCTAACTCAAGCAACTCCAATAACAATTTCACTTGCATCTGTCTCAACTTGAAAAAATCTATTAAAATTTGGGAAGTCCTAGACAAGTTGTTCCATTATGTTTTTCTTTAACAATATGAAATTGTGTTTAGCTACTATAGGCAATTTGAATGGTTGTTTGCCTTCCTTCATTGTATTTATAATATGAGATCAAACTCTACTAAATTTATAATAAAATTTATATAAAATATTCCTAAGCCATGAAATCTTCTCACCCCAAAGACATTTTCCGTAACAATCCAATTAATGATAGATTTAACTTTATATTGATCCATTTGCAAACCATCTTTAGATATAACAAAACCCAAGTATACCAATTTATTCTTCACAAAATTGAATTTCCTCAAATTAATGAATAATTTCTCTCATTAGAAGGTATTTAAGACTAATTTGAGATGTTTCAAATGGTCCTACTTCGTTTGACTATATACGAAAATATTATCTAGATAAACTATAACAAACATGTTAGTAAATGCCTTGAAAACCTCATGGAAGTGCAATGGGCATTAGTGAGACCAAAAGGAATCACTAACCATTCATAAAATCCATTATTTTGTTTTGAAATTTGTCTTCCACTCAACCCCTTCTCTAATCCTAGTATGATGGAGTCCACTCTTTATATTAATTTTAATGAAATTCTTGGCACCACTTAAAAAAGCAATTAAATCATTAATGTGTGGAAGTGGAAATATGTAGTTGATTGTTATTTTATTGATGGATTTGGACTTAATACACATTCTCTATCCTCCATCGTTATTTTGGCTAAGTATTGTAAGAACAACACATGGACTCAAACGTTCCTTGTTGACTAATGCTTCCAATTAGAGGTAAATTATGTAGGAAATAATTAGCAATAATATCAGTAAATTCATCCAACATAATAGTTTTAATTTTTTAGTAAAAACATCTAATATTGTGTTAGTAATATTTACCTTGGGTTTACCAAACAAAGAAAAATGTAATTCTTCTTTCGTTACTTCTTGCAGTAGCTCTTTTCCACTCATTAACAACACATTAGGACAAACTTCTTCCTTTACTCCTTCATCTTGCAAAAGTAACAAGACATGTTTCTAACCATTCTTGTCAAGTGTATATGTGTTCCTCCTACAATCATGAATAATATTTCTATGATACTACCATTTTCTTCCCAACAAATATGAAATACATCCATGGGAATTATGTCACAGTATATGTCATCCTTATAGCTACCAATCTAGAACTCCATCTTGCATTGTTCATTCACCAAAATTTGTTGTCTTTTTTCCAATTGTGATACTTTATAAGGATTAGGGAATGTTATTCTCTTCAAAAATAAATTTTGTAACATCTTAGCAGAAATAAATTTATTTGTACTAACACTATCAATCATAATTTTTCAACACTTATCATTTCACTCGCATACAATTTTGAACAAGTTTTTCTTCCTTTCTAACTCCTTTGCTTCTTTCTTCATCCTTATCAAAACAAAATTCTTGATCAATAACAATTCTCCTGCTTTAGTGGTTTCTTTATTTGTTGTTGAATTTACACTTTTTTCTCTTGCTTCTTTCACATGTACACTTATTTGACTTGTTGGATTACCTTATGGACATTCTAATGACATATTTTCCAATTTTCCACATATGTAGCATCTAGGCTAACAATTCTTCTCTCTACCTGTACCTCTTGGGAAAGGGTGTCACATCCTATTGTTAATAATTGACTACTTGAACTTCCACCTTCCTCTATCAAGGATTGAAATGTTCCTTTGCCACTTTGTTGTCTATTTCCCCTTGCACAAATTCTTCCTCTACTTTTCTAACTATGTTTTCTTGCTATCTTCATTTCTAATGTTTAATATGTAAAAATCATCAGTGCATTCCTTTCTAACATTGATATTTATCTAATATGTTGCAATTGCTTGTCTTAGTGTCAACCTTTTTAGCCTATCACCTGGATCAAATGTGCTTTTACTATGCTTGTTAGGGTGTCAA
The DNA here is from genome assembly GCA_000404065.3 of Pinus taeda. Lineage (NCBI taxonomy): Eukaryota > Viridiplantae > Streptophyta > Pinopsida > Pinales > Pinaceae > Pinus > Pinus taeda. The sequence goes on along the minus strand of APFE031481663.1, from coordinate 105,193 downwards.
GTCAAAATTTTTTCATTTATGTAAATCTTCAAATAACAATTTGGTCATTGGTTGTTGTGTCAAGGTCACTCCTTCTCCTTTCACTCACTCATGGTCTTCATCACTCATCATGGTCATTTTTTTCTTCGATGTATCATATCTTCATTTAAGTGTCTTGGGTCATGAATTGTTAAATTCCGCATTTTAGGTCATGGTATAGGGTTTCACTCCATGTGTCATCATGATACCATAGGTTAGAACAAAAGCATGTCCATCTTGTAATCTAGTGGGTAAAGGGAGTTATCAGCTTAGAGAAAGAAAAATAAAGGTAAAGGTAATGTTTTATTTCAAATAAGACAATGTTGCAGTACACTGCCTCGCCTCATCATTTCTCATAGGGACATATTTGCTTCAAAATATGTTTCCGACCAAATGGAGAAGGATTTTGCAAAAGTGAACAAGTTTTGTGTCCATTATACACGAAGTAACAAAAACATCCTTCATTTTAAGCACAGGGGTTATGATTTGAAAGAAATTCCCAAAATACACTTGTTACGGGAGAGTTGCTGCACTTCTCGACAGATTGACTTGAAGATAGTTTTTTAGGGGTTTGGAATAGTTTTTGGCACTGATTAAAGCCTCTATTGTGTAGCAGACATCACAAGCTTTCCAATGGTACCTTCAAATCATGATTTGGATTACCGAAAGGCATCTGAAAGTGTTGTTTACGTTGGAGCTGCTCTTTTGTTAGAGACACCCTAGGTTTTGGAGTGACCTTGGGAAAATCAATTTTTCTACCTGATGATGTCAAAATTGCATGCTGGAGGAGTCTATCTTATAGCAGAATTCAAGAGCATTCCAAGAAGCTATCAAACTCTCCATTGTCATCTGTTCAAGGCCCTGAAAAGCGGTTTGGAAGAACGACATTGCGCTTAGGAAGACAGCGCTGCACTTGGAGGCCTGGCGCTGCGCTGAGGAACACTGCGCTACGCTTGGGCCAGAGTAACTAAAATTGCCTGAAACTCACCCAAATTCAATTTTAAAACTTTTTCACCTATTTTATTTCAATCCTAAGGTGAGCTACAAGTAAGCACAACACCTTACTTACCTTTTTAATTTGCAAAATCAATTCATGCAAAGCTTTCTTCAATTAGGGTTTTTTAGTGAATTTCTCATGCAAAAATGATAGGGTTGATGATGGCCATTTTCCATTCATGATTTTAACATGTAAAATCTTACTGTAAACCTTTATACATGTTTGATATGCCATGTAAACTACTCAATCAACCTTAGAACATAAATTTACCTCACTAAGATTGAAACCCTAGTTCATTCCTAGGGGTTTTGGGCACTTTCCCTAAAATCTCAGTTTTTTCCCTTTTACAAGCACACTGTTCCTTAATTTCTCTTCCACTCACTTTCATAAGTTTTTTGATAATCCATATCCACCTCTTTCAAACCTCCTTTACCATTTTATCATCTCCACCTACCCATCATTTCATTTTTCACTGATCCCTCACTGTTTTTTCCCCTTTCCTATCATCTAGGGTTTCAAAAAAGAAATGATATTGCTTCACCAAGCCATCACCAAGACACATCAGCACAACCTATGGAAGTAGGGTTATCAAACAAATCAGAGGAGGTTCCCAAGGCACCTAGACCTGAGGTTACCAAAACATACAAGAGATGAAAAGGACTTGTGTTTGTTTCTCATTGTGAGAAAGTGGCCAAGCCTTCTTCATCAACAAAACAGGGATCGACAATAAAGGATAAAGACACGGTTGAGCATGAGTTTGAGTTTATTGATTTAGAGGCGGAAGTTCAGACTTCAATCATGCAACAGACAATCAGAGAGAAGGACTATCAAATCAAGGAGCTAACAATCAATATGGAAAGAGAAAATTATGTCATATCATTCCTTGAACAGGAGAATAGTCAGCTCAAAGAAAAGTATTTGATCATGAAAGAGGAAAAGGCCAAGAACAAGGGGCCTAAAGAAGGCATTGCAAGAAGAGGAAGAACACATTCTCTTAAATGAAGACCTACACCTAGAGGATAGGATTTCTATTAAGGTCAATCAAGACAAGGAGTATTGGCTCAACAGAGTGAATCAACACTTGGAGAAGCTGCTTGAGAAGGCAAACAAGGATAATCAATTGCTCAGACATATGGCGCACCACTACCAAGCTCAAAACATGATTGCCAATGCCAAGGTTAAGCAGCTTAAAAACAAGCTTAAGAAAGCCAAAAAAGACCAAAAGGATGGGGAAAACTTGGAGATACTTGCTGAAGCATCTATGAAGGTTTAAAAAGAATATTTTTACACATTCCCTCCAATTTTGAGAAAATTTTGAGCATTTTGAGTTGTTTGAGAGTTTTTGGGCTAAATTCAGAAAATCAGCTTCTCCAGAAGCACAACACATTTTCCTCAGGCCTCAATTTGAGGAAAGGTATACATTTTTGAAAATATCTTTCCATCCTCTAAAAATCCATTTTCTCATATTTTTCATAGGTGACTCAATTTTGGATAAAAATGCAAAAAAGTGGCAAAAAACTAGCATCCTGGACCATTTTTGACAGGCGTTGCGCTTCTGGAGTGACCTTGGGCGAATGCATTTTTGAAGGCCTTCCCATGGTCCAAATTCATAAATTCAAACTATTCTATAAACTAGGCTTGAAGAGCTAGTTGACCGTTCTCTCAGTTTTTCATTTTGACCCTTTGACGACACCTCACAATCAGCTCAAATCGGCACTGCGCTTCTGCACTTTTCTGTGTTTTAATTTGTAAATCTCACTGTGCAAAATTTCTAGTTTCTAGTTTGACTTAGTCAAAGTCAAGATTCTCTATGTAATGGCACTAGTTTCGAGGCTAGGTGATGTAGGCATGAATAAATGTACATCATAGGTTGTTTTTTATGTTTATTAGGCCTCATAAAAGAAGCAAACTCCTATACAAACTCTCTGTGAAGTGTTTGAGTTACACCTTCTCACTCTCACCTGTTGGTGAGAGAATCTTGGAGTTAGCTCCTCCACCAAGTAATTCAACTCCTGAAGGTGGGCAAGTGGTCTAGGAGAGTCTATATGTATGATTTCTCTTTCAGAAAGAGGGGTTGAACCTTTTGTGAAGGAGGCTGGCATGTAATCATCTTTTCAGCTAATACAGAGACATGTTGCAGCTATTTTCAAGGAACTCTAGCTTAGTGAGTTCATGGTGTCTGTACTTCATTCTATTTGTATTTTAATGATTAAAATATCTTCGTCCACATGATATCTCTTCTTTCTATGGATTCCTTTCAGTGAAATATGCAGAATTCTTGTTTTTCAAGCTCTGTTATCTGGCTTTCATAGTTATGTTTATGTCTTCCTAAGCTAATGAAATAATGTTTATTTATGCTCATTAGTTTCTTCTAAACTTTCTCTTCTATACTACATGTTCAGTCAATTTAATGTCTTAAATTGCTAACATAAATTATTGACCGGGGTTAGTAAACTGATAAAGCGTGGTGCACAATATGTGCTTAGTTAACCTTGTTTCTTACTTCGTTGAGTATGTTTTTATGTTGTTTTGGGGTTTTGTTTCTTATGGCTAAGGAAATTAATCTAAGAAATGAAAGTTATTCTTCTAGATGAAATCTTTAAATGTTAATGGACAAAATCTAATGAATTTAAATGAAAGAAAGCATGATCTAAGAAAGCATGTAAAAGAAAACATGTAAAAAATTGCAATGACTGTGTAATCTAATGTTTTTAAGCAATCAATGTCAAAAGGGTTACCTTCTTGAAACGTTGAACATGAGATGACACAATAGATAAGAAATTTAATCTAAAAAACATGATAATAGCATGAGAAAAGAAACTAAATCAATACCTGTTCTAAATGCCTCAAGCAATCAATTTTGGAAGAACTACCATCTTGAAATGCTCTACATAGGATTAAACAGTGAATGTAAAACTTAATCCTAAGAAAGCGTTGTAAAAACCTGTAAAGGAAAACTAAGATCATTGTATGCTCCAATGCTTCAAACACAATCCAATTTTGGAAAAGAGAAAATTCTTTTCTTGAGATGCTTTGATTAGCATACGATTACCCAATAATTAAGAAAGTAATAAATCTTAATCTATGAAAGAAAATATACCCAAGGGCGTCACCAAGGAGCTGAATGACACGCTAAACCGTGAATTGATGAAGAGGAGATCAAAAGAACAATTTGGACTCTACAACCAGACAAGGCACCTGGGCCTGACGGATTCCGCATTTGCTTCTATAGGGAGTTCTGGAGTCTGATCAAGAAAGATCTTGCAAAGATGCTCAGATGGGTGCAAAAAAAAGGAAAAATGGGAGGATTCACCAAATCCACCTTCCTTGCTCTCATACCTAAAGAGAATAGGCCCACCTCCTTCTCCATATTTCAGCCCATATCCCTCTGCAACTCCTCTTATAAAATTTTCACAAAAATTTTAGCCATGAGACTCAAGCCTTTTCTTCCCTCTATGATATCTAAAAATCAAGGTGGCTTTATATCCAATAGACATATTCATGACTCCATCATTTTGGTTCAAGAAGCCATCCACTCAAGCCTCTCTAGGCAGGAGAAAGGATTTGTGCTAAAACTTGATTTAGCAAACGCCTTTGATAGAGTAAGGCATTCCTTCTTATTCGCAGTCCTAAAAAAGATGGGCTTTGATTCTTCTTTCATCAATACTATTGCTGCCTGCATTTATGGACCATGGATCTCCCCCCTGATAAATGGCCGCCCTTGTGAAGCCTTCCAATCCTCCAGGGGCCTCAGACAAGGCTGCCCTCTATCCCCTTATCTCTTCATTCTCATGGCAGAATCTTTCAGTAAAGCCTTGGATCATAACAGAAGGGTGGGTCTCATAACCAGAATCAAATATGGAAACAGAGTTAAGAACATCAATCATTCTCAATTCGCAGATGATACACTTCTGATTGGGGGAGCTACAACAACTATTGCAAGGCGATTTAAGAACCTGCTTGACCAATATATGGAGTACTCAGGAGGGGTAGTAAATTTTCATAAAAGCTGTGTATATGGATGGAATATAGCAAATCAAGCGGCCCACAACATATCTAGCATTTTTGGTGTCACATATAAAATGGAATGGGAGCATTTTTCTTACTTAGGCATGCCAGTGAGTTTGGGACCTCTGAAGGCAGAGACCTGGAACGAGATCATCGATAAAGTAAAAAGAAAAATTCAGCAATGGGGGACACTCTGGCTCAATCCGGCAGGCAGACTCATCCTTCTCAAATCAAGGATAACTTCTCTTCCTCTTTACCGCTTTGCTCTTTATCAGGCTCCCGCCACTTTCCATCACAAACTGGAAGTCGCCCTTCGCCATTTTCTCTGGCAAGGGGGAAAGAAATAAAAGAGCAGGTTCAACTTGGTAAATTGGAAAAAAGTTATCCAATCTCAAGACAGAGGGGGCCTAGGAATCAGAGCCCCAAAAATCCTCAACTTAGCCTTCGGGGTGAAAATGGTTTGGAGGTTAATAACTGGACCCATAGCTTGGTGGAAAAAGGTGTTGGAGACCAAATACCTCAACTCTCCCAAACAAAAGCTTCTTGACTCCAACATACCTAACAGAGAATCCTCCAAAATCTGGCATCTATGTAAGAAAGCCCTTCATATCCTTAAGCAAAACACTTCGAAGGTTCCTGGGGGGGGGGGGGGAAGCATCAACTTTGCTTGAGATAGGATCATGGGATTCCCTCCTTTGAAAACGAATGAGGATGTCGCCCCCATCATCAACTTCCTCAACAGCAGAGGCCTTCACAATCTGGATCAAATCTCCAACTGGGATCCTTGCTCCCACGCTTGGACGGGTTGGTCCTTCCCAGACATCCCTACAGCTCTAGAAGCCAGCCTCAGCTCCCTTAAGAAGCATCTCCATAACAGGGCCCCAATTAAAAAAGATGGAGTCGACAGCTTCCGTTGGGACCCCTCAGGATCTATATATACTATAAAATCAGACATCATTATATCTACAACAGCACCTTCCAGATGCCCCTGTGGAATCATTGGAAAATTGTTTGGAGAACAGAAGCCCTTCCAAAGATAAATTTTTTTATATGGCTCCTCCTAAAGGGAAAAATTCTTACAGCAGAGAACTTAATTAAAAGAGGAATCAACGGCCCTTCAAGATGCCCCAACTGCTGCAACGCTGAAGAAACAATGCATCATTTATTTGTAGAGTGCCCATTTGCCAGCGAATGTTGGAGAAAGCTATCCCCTCTTGGCAACACAACTTGGAATCCTCAGCATAACATAGCTGAGACAATTTATATCTGGAAGAAAAGCTGCCCTTGGAGAGAAAAAAGGAGCAGTTTGGCGAAAAGAGTCTGGGACACTCTCCCTCATACACTGTTGTGGCGAATTTGGCTAGCCAGAAAAAAAAAAAAAAAAAAAAAAAAAAAAAAAAAAAAAAAAAAAAAAAAAAAATAAATAATATAAAATAAAAAATAAATAAAAAAAATAAAAAAAAAATAAAAAATAAAAATTCCAAGCTAAAACCCCCAATGTTCGAATAATTTGCATCAAAGCTAAAACCCTGGCCCAGGAAGCAATCACAATTAATACCACAGGGAAAATCAAAGCAACAGATTTCACAGTGGAGGAACGAACCTTTATCATCTATATCTTGGAAAGGCAACATCATATCCAAGGAAGCTTAATGAAAGACACCATGAACAAAAAGCAGAACAGACCATGGGAAATAAGACTTCAAGAGCAATATTTTAAAAATTGGACACAAAGGAACAATTTCCATTCTCTTTTCTTCGATGGGGCCTCCAAATCAAATCCAGGCTTAGCTGGAGCAGGGGGTCTTATCCTTAATGAAAATGGGGAACATATTCTTAGCTATGAGTGGAGCTTAGGTAAGACAACAAATAACAATGCTGAAGCCTTGGCTTTGTATCAAGGCCTCATTCAAATGAGCAATCTGGGAATCAAAAGAGCTAAAGTATTTGGGGATTCCTCAATCATCACTCGCTTAATGATACATCATCAGAACTCACCCAACACCATGTTGCAGCAAGTCATCTCTCGTAACCGGCTCCTTCTCCAGAAATTTGAAGAGATTCAATTTTTCCATATCCTCCACAATCTAAATAAGGAGGCAGATAATATAGCAAACAAAGCATGCGGAAGGCAAGTTGGCACCCTTAGATGTAATTCTTCTGAGGTTTATCAACCTATTCCATGAAGACAAAATCCATCAGCAATGTCTTGTTCAGCACCTTTGATGAAGCGTGCGAGACAGGTATGACGCGGACTAGCAATAGGACGAATCTCTGCATCTCTGTTGCAGAGCATCAGGTAACAATCTTCTCCTTATGTAATATCGACAATCTAATCGACGGCGGAAAGGCAACATCATATCCAAGGAAGCTTAATGAAAGACACCATGAACAAAAAGCAGAACAGACCATGGGAAATAAGACTTCAAGAGCAATATTTTAAAAATTGGACACAAAGGAACAATTTCCATTCTCTTTTCTTCGATGGGGCCTCCAAATCAAATCCAGGCTTAGCTGGAGCAGGGGGTCTTATCCTTAATGAAAATGGGGAACATATTCTTAGCTATGAGTGGAGCTTAGGTAAGACAACAAATAACAATGCTGAAGCCTTGGCTTTGTATCAAGGCCTCATTCAAATGAGCAATCTGGGAATCAAAAGAGCTAAAGTATTTGGGGATTCCTCAATCATCACTCGCTTAATGATACATCATCAGAACTCACCCAACACCATGTTGCAGCAAGTCATCTCTCGTAACCGGCTCCTTCTCCAGAAATTTGAAGAGATTCAATTTTTCCATATCCTCCACAATCTAAATAAGGAGGCAGATAATAGAGCAAACAAAGCATGCGGAAGGCAAGTTGGCACCCTTAGATGTAATTCTTCTGAGGTTTATCAACCTATTCCATGAAGACAAAATCCATCAGCAATGTCTTGTTCAGCACCTTTGATGAAGCGTGCGAGACAGGTATGACGCGGACTGGCAATAGGACGAATCTCTGCATCTCTGTTGCAGAGCATCAGGTAACAATCTTCTCCTTATGTAATATCGACAATCTAATCGACGGCGGCATAAGATCCGGTTGCAGGCTGAAACAGGATTTCTTGCAGCTCAGCAATATTCCCGTGATCCGTCCTTTTCTCATCCGGTCTATCTCCTTGCATCGGGCTATTTCTACCCCTTACCTCCAGACTCTCAGCACTCAGTTGTATGTTCCTATTTTCGAATCTCTGTTGAGTTGCTGCGTCCTCTGCAGTGCTTGCGCATGCACTCTTCTCTCTTTCGGTGCCTTCGAAGCGGTCTCAGTCGAGCCTCTATCACCTCGCTCGTTATAACTCCACCCAGGTATATCTCTCTTGTGCGTATTTTTATCCTTTATTGACACCCTCTATTTCCACTTGCTCTTCAGGTTTACGGTCTCTTTGTTCAGCATTTACAGTACCCCTTTCCATTGGCAAGGACCCTTTGACCATTATCCTTGTTTCTCTAAGCGGCTGCTTCAACAACGTTTAATCAGCTGCATCATCTGTTATAAAATCGCCCAGGAGCCCTTGGCGCGCTGCTGTCTTGGCCTTCACCTCGGCAATCTTCGTAACTGTTGGAATCTCAGACTCCTGGTAGCGCCCCTCAAAATCCTCAGTGCCCCCTTCTTCGCTTCCACGCATATCGCCTCAGAGTGCCCCACCTTTCCTCTTGAAATTTACTGCCCAGCCCCAAGCCATCTCTCTATAGCTATTATGGCCCGCAGTGAAGATTGTCTGCAATGCGCAGATCTGCAAGCCGAGCTCGAAGAAGTTAGGACTCAACAGTCCATTTTGGAGGAGCAGCAGAGGATCCTAGAGTTTAGACTTGAAGAGCAGAATCGTCGGTTAGAAGATCAGAATCGAAGGATTGAAGACCAGAACCGCATCATGAATGAAAAATACAGGGCTGAAATTGACCTTTTCTTGCACAGAGTCCCCTCTTTGCAAGAACAGTTTCGCCAACTTTCAAATCGCTGTAGTCATGCAGAAGAATCGATCTCCATCCTGCAATGCATGATGGAAAAGAAAAATTCGGTCGCAACCAGTTCTTCGAGTGCCAATCAGGAAGGAGTGGACAAGCAACCAGAGGAGTCCACCGCAAGACAAATTCGCCATATAGTCATAGATTAAAATGTTCTGCAAATGTCTTTTCTTGTTGTTTAAATTTGTAAGAAGTTATAGTTTCCAAGTCATAGTTAGTTGCAAAAGCAGTAGGAAAAGAATCAAGAAGATATTCCCTTTTTGTAAATCTCTTGTTCAAGTTTGCCACTGGCATCCAATGTATCTAAGGAGACTGAACTCCCTTATCTTTTTTAGCCACTAATACAACAACCGATTTTGTCAAAAAAAAAAAAATCTATGAAAGAAAATAAATGATAATCTTTGAAAACAAATAAATCTCACACATTGTAGATGGCCAATCCAAAAGTATGAGGATGGAAAGTTGAGAAGCTCCAAATGCAAGCCTTCTTCTTTTTTCAAAACATGATAAATTCCCCAAATTTACACATAAAAATGACATGAGAAAACTTCCCCTATTTATACAAAAAGATGAGAAGCTACCTCATTAATGAAGGTCCATGAATCTCTCCCTATATCTCGAGAGTTACAATCAAAATAGGAAATGATAAGACACATGTCTTCTTAGGGTTTCAATACAAATAGGAAATGAGACACATATCCTTATGATCCCATGATCTTCTCCATTCAAATTTGAATTTGGTTTTGGGAGGCCACATAAGGGTCTTTTAGAAGCTTCCTTTTGACCTACACATGTCAACAATCTTATCCCACTTGTTTGGTATAAGCATATGCACATTATTTTCTAATTTTTAACCATAAATTCATTTAAAAATGCTAAGAATTAATAAAGTTTGGAAAAACATAACTGTCATCCAATAATGATAATGGTAAGGTAAATGTAATGAAATAGAGGTGGAGTGAAAGTGACAATATGGAAATATAAGTGAAAATGTAATGGAAGTGAATGACAATTTCAAGGCCCAACATACCCCCCAACTGAAGCTATTGCATGTCATCATGCAATCTATTACATTAATTATTTTTTATCCTTGAGCTTTGGCTTAACTTTGCATGAAATAATTTGATAACTTCATACTTCTGCAAAGTCTTTTAGTTGAACTGCAACATGGTTGGTTCTTGTGTTACAACCATATTTTGTTGTTGCATTCATTTTTTATCATTGAACTTTTCCTAATGATAATATGATTATTTTTGCAAAGTATATATTTATTGGATTGCATCATAGTTGGTTCTTGTGTAACAACCATGATTGTGTTTGTATCCTATTATCTTTTCAGTACTTTGAAAATCCTTTGTATGCTCATAAAAATAATGTAATAGTTAATATATTTTGAAAGTATGTGGGTTTTTGAATGTGATATGAATAGATCAAAATATGATTATGAATGTATTCCCCCCTTTTTGGGCAAATTTAGTGTTTCTGCAAACACCTAACCCTCTAGACCTAGTAGCTAGTCTAGAAACAACAGACAAAGTAATTTGCTGTGTTTCCTATAATCAACAAATAAGAGAAGATGGAAAAGAAACCAACCTGTAACTTTCGCTTGCTCCCTCTCTCCTTTGACTGATATCGCCACTCCTTTCCATACTTAACTCGCTTGGAAAGTACCTACACACAAGCCGAGACAGAAACCCATCAAAGCATACAATAAAGATCTGTTAATTAAACATATCATAGAATCTAGAATACAATATAGATCATATAAACACATTAATGGAAAAAGCTTAGAATTCTTTATTGATAAGAGGAAAGATTACAACCCATGAATGTTCATGTTTGATTTAGTGTCTTCCATCTAGTTTCGATCCCTTCTCTCCTCATGAAGCAACAATTCAACATCATTACAATACTCTTACTAATCTCATTCAAACAACATTTCCTTAGCTCAAGAAATTCCAACATAGACCAGCCTTTGAATTCTTGGTCAATTTAGAGCTGAATGGAGGAGGTTAAGCCATTAATGGCCCTCATGAATGCTCTACCAAAATTGGGAGGTGGTTCCATGGAGGAAGGGGTAATGGATTGAGGTTCATTCGTCCTCTTCCTCATCCAAATGTGAGCTCAACCAATCCTGGAAACTTCTAGAAGTAGCCATTGGATGAGGAATCCAATGGATTCATTTAAAATATTCGATGAATCTCACTTAGCACAGGTGAAGCAAAGGCTAAGTGCGCTGCAATGCACCCAAACAGTGCAGTTCCTGCATTGTAATGTAGCCTGATAGAAGGCTACTTGTGCTGATCTCCTTAGGGGCATTTTTTGGATGAATGGTGTCATGGAAACTCTTGGGAGGCAAGCATGATGTAGGTTGACCTCATTAGGGAATGCAACAACTAAATTACAGATTGATGAACCCTAATAATAGGGATCTGGAAGTCAGGATTGATGTGCCCAAATTGACCTGTAACACTTGCCCCCTAAAGCATGAAGTCGAAAATAAACATGTCAAGTGAGATGCTTTACCATTTGGAGAGAAGGTTTCAAAGTGGAAGGAGACCTGCATCAGTTACAATACAAATATCATGATAATTTGATTTTTTCTCACGAACTAGCTTAGGGAATGCATACCCATGGTTAGCTTATAAACTTTCATTACATGTACATATATAGTCATCTACAGATATAGACCCATGAATGGATGGCCATGAATGTAAGGCCATTGTACATTTGATATAGTACTCCTGAAAAATATATCACAACCTAGATGGATGAAAATGGATCCGAGGTTTTCAATCTCATCCAATATTTCACTGAAGTACAAGTATAACCATGTGAATAGATGATCTGAGGTCGAACATGGACAAACATCATCTGATTACCAGCCAATGATGTAAGATGTTAACAGACGTGAGAGGAATCACCAATAGTGATAATGACCCTCAAGGTATTGTAGTACATTTCACATGGTGTGAATAAATGATTTGATGTCGAACACCATACGAAGTCTTTTGGTCGAAGGCCATTGATGTCAACCTATCGCCGGAAGCGAGAAACCTACCATTGATGTATGCAAGCCTCAAGGTATCGAAGGGGTGTTTCTAAGTCCTTCTTGGATGATGTGCTGATGTCGACAAGAAGCGACTCGTCGCAGGAGGGCCTTGATGTATCCCACATCAATGACATGAAACGAGGTAAATGATTTTGAAGATGAAACATCGAATGATGACACAAGGTTCAGGAATGGCGGACATGAAAATGAAGGTTTACTGTATTGTAAAGGATGAAGTTTTGAACTGAATGACTTCTCTTGAACATTCGACAACACTTAAGTGAATTGGTAACATTGACCCAAAACAAAGCAATGTATGGTATGATAAACCAATGATGTGATAACCATCAAGCTGAATGACCCAACCCACATAGTCATGGTGATGAGGTGAAAGTGTCATGTTCAAGAGCGACCTACTACAATAAAGTGTTCTTGGATTTTTCCCATTTTCCCCGGTCATTTTTTACTAGTACCTCTTTAGTTTTATCAATCTTGAGGAGGATAACATATGCTTGTTGTATAATTCCACCCTTCGGGTGAATCCATCGCTATTTGATGTTTTAACGAGTCTAGTGAAGGTGAAACTCAGTGTTGTCTAGATGGACAAGTTTGTTGCTATTTAATGTTTTTAACAAGTTTAGCGACAAAGATAACTCGGTCCTTTTCACATTTAGAGAGTCTGAAAAAGGACTAAAAGGAAACTCCACAATCTTTTTCATACATTTGTCTCTCAAGTCCAAAAAAGCATAAAACAATACAAGAGAGAACCTATCTATCATGTTTGACCAATGAGTACCTTTTTCGTAGTTATTCTATCTCAGCCCGAAGAAGGGGTAAAACTATATTGAGTAGATATCAATTCTAATCCATTAACGAGCTAGAAATGGCAAGTGCTTAGCAATCTTTTCATGTTTAGAGAGTCTGAAAAGAGCTTAAAGAGGACTCCGAGGGGGTTCCTTTTTTGTTTTTAACAAAGCTCATAAAAGTGATAAAAGTTTGCTTTGTGGTCAAAGCTGTTCAATTTACACGTAAGCACATCATGACTGCAATAGTTGTTGACCCTCCTCCAGATGTCATCAAAATAGTTTAAAAAATACATGTTCATGGATTAAATAAATGAAAACCAATATTTACTCGATTAATGTGCAAATAAATATAAAAACTGGTTCTTACCATTCATTTTCACCATCTCGTTTTTACCTTTTCACCTCCGGAGCAGTTTTTTCTGAAGTTCACTAGTTGATTGCGAAGGATTTAGGGGATAATTTCTTGTGCGGTTTGGACTAGGTAGGAACTAATTTTGTTCTCTTTCATTTCATTCTATTTATTTCCTGTTTCAGTCAAGAACGTTTTAGGGCTTTGAGGTCCATAGGGTTTCTTTTTCTAATTCAGGATTTCAAATGGTAATCATATGGAGAGAACGAGAGCATGAAGAACAGGATATCATAGCCTTGAATAATCAGGGAACAGCCGAGGCCCTAAGAAATTGTGGGTTACTCAAGTATTTCAAATTATCTAACAAGCAACAGCAGATGGATCTTCTACAGTTCCTTGTTCAATCATGGGATCTGATCGATCAGTCTTTTCACATTCAGGACAAAGAGGTCCCTTTTACCATCGATGATATATACTTCCTAACTAGACTATTGAGGCGGGGTGCCCCCATTTCACTAACAGGACTTTCCCACAGGGGTAGAGCAGTGAAAGATTATGTGCGACGAAAGGATACTTATCAAGGATGTTAGTGATCTACCGCTAAGGACGACCCTTTTTACCATTTCCAGATTGGCTGGCAGTGCCACACTTCATTTGGCCAACAAATCATACATGCAATACGCTTTAGAATGCTTAGAGCCAAAAGTATTCAACTGGTGCAGGGCTATCCTTTCATCTGTGAAAGAGCAACTGACCAAGGTGAAAAGAGGAAAGATCAAGAATTTTGGCTACGGATCAATCGTGATTTCTTTTGCCTTGGAGAGAATACCTCTCTTGCAGCCACAACTCATTTCACTGGGTGTATCTGGACCGACAGACCCACAGATGCAGAGGTGGACAGATCTTATGGCTAGGCATGGTGCCCATTCTTTGATCATATTTACCTCTACATTCTTTGAATGGTTCAATCGACAGGAGATGAATTTCACAGAATATCCATATTTAGGAATGGATTTTCGTGCTGACCTAGAATTACCATTACCAGTTGGAGCAATGTGGGGTGCTATTGGTAAATTGTTTGACCAAGTGTTTTTTTAATTTTTTTAATTTTTTTAATTTTTTGTATTTTGATTAACTCCAAGACTAAAAAAAAATCAATTTTTTTAATGTATACAGATATCGGACCTATTCAACCTGCCGGAGACCCACAAGATGTCGTTGGACCAGCACAGAGACCTGTAGGGAGAGCGGTTCTCTGAGACTTGGATTTGGCCGAGACTCTGGCTAAATTGCAAGATCACATAGAGGGATTAACCCTGGGTATTCCAGATGTCCGGATTGAGGAGCTACCTATGCGAATGCAAGGCCACACCATCGATGTACCGGGTCATTGGATGAGACTCTTGCGTATGATAGCACAGGCAGTGACCTGCTATCATGAGCACCACTAGTTTACTAAGATACTTTCTTTTCGCATACATTTTAGTTTTGGGTCAGACGACCAATTTTTGTCTTGGACAAAAATTGTTTGTAAAAACTTTTTACATTTATCTATTTTACTTTCAGGGTTTTATTATGGCTGAGTGATGCAATCCTATTCAACTAATGATGCTAATTGAAAATATTTACCCTACATGTGTTTCGAATGTCTATTTAACACATAATTTGTTAGAGAGTCAATTAATGTGTTTAGATTTATGGAAATATGTTGATATTGAATAAACTCGAAATACCTTTCCAGAATACAAACTCTAAGGAACATATGATGAATTGCTAGGTTTCAGACAATATAAACACCAGTAACTTGTAGTACAACGAGCTGTGAGTCCAACTTATTTATGATTTGGAGAATGCCAAGTGAAATGGCATTAGAGATAATTTTAATCAACACACTATACTCAATGATATTGTTTGTTTATTGACCAATACAAATCCCTCTAAAACTCATTAACTCGCCGCTTGGACAAAAAATAGCCCATGCTACGGAAGATAGGTTCTGCATACTACGACTAGCACCATCGGCGTAACCAACAAATGGTTCTGAAAAGTTTGACATCTGCAACAAATGCGAAGTGGATTACTTAGCCAAATAAAAACCCTAAAAGAAACACACTCACACATGCAATCCAAGCATATCTACATGAGTTTTACCATACTTAACTAAGCATTGTAATGTTTTAAATACAACCCATTTCTGGGCTTAGAAAATGGAATTTCTTCATAATCTACTAACTCATAGGCACCTTTCGTCAAAACGCGCTTAACAATATAAGGTTCTGTTAGTGTCAGTGTCTTCACACTACCATCAATGATCAAATTCTGCTCTTTTGTATTTCATAGTAGAAGTCCCATACTAATGAGTTTTCACTCCATTAGGTCATGGATTCACTGATGGTAGGGTTTACTTCAATTTTCCCTCATGATCTATACTTGCTGATCCTCTTCCATATATTTCACTCATGGCTCATGTTCACTTTGCAGTTTATTTCATTAGGTCTTAGGGTTTGGTCTCATTAGGTTTTAGGGTCCCATCATGGTCAAATTCAGTGGTTATATGCCAATAATGATCAGCAAGGACATGAGGAGGTCAATAATGATTGGTAAAGCCATAATTTATAATTTTGAAAGCCTAATGTAGTTCTCACCTGAAAACTTGTTTTGAGGTGAAAACAGGGTATTTTGTTTTTATCTCCATTAATGACGTAATTTTATGTTTTCATATGTAATATTGGTTCCCAGCTGCTCCTAAACATCTTGTGAAGTTGCCAAGCACCTGCCACTGGAAAAATCAAGTCATCATGAGCACCAATTCACCTGCAAAAGCAAAAGAGAAACAAGCACTAAAACCCTAATTTCCTCTCCCATTGAGCTAGGGTTGGCTACGGGCTTAGAGATATATGGGTAGAGGAGGCATAAGGGATATCAGAAGGTATGAGGCCACTTCATATCATCAAATATCAGGTCCATAGGGTTTCTTTTTCTAATTCAGGATTTCAAATGGTAATCATATGGAGAGAACGAGAGCATGAAGAACAAGATATCATAGCCTTGAATAATCAGGGAACAGCCGAGGCCCTAAGAAATTGTGGGTTACTCAAGTATTTCAAATTATCCAACAAGCGACAACAGATGGATCTTCTACAGTTCCTTGTTCAATCATGGGATCTGACCGATCAGTCTTTTCACATTCAGGACAAAGAGGTCCCTTTTACCATCGATGATATATACTTCCTAACTAGACTATTGAGGCGGGGTGCCCCCATTTCACTAACAGGACTTTCCCACAGGGGTAGAGCAGTGAAAGATTATGTGCGACGGAAGGATACTTATCAAGGATGTTAGTGATCTACCGCTAAGGACGACCCTTTTTACCATTTCCAGATTGGCTGGCAGTGCCACACTTCATTTGGCCAACAAATCATACATGCAATATGCTTTAGAATGCTTAGAGCCAAAAGTATTCAACTGGTGCAGGGCTATCCTTTCATCTGTGAAAGAGCAACTGACCAAGGTGAAAAGAGAAAAGATCAAGAATTTTGGCTACAGATCAATCGTGATTTCTTTTGCCTTGGAGAGAATACCTCTCTTGTAGCCACAACTCATTTCACTGGGTGTATCTGGACTGACAGACCCACAGATGCAGAGGTGGACAGATCTTATGGCTAGGCATGGTGCCCATTCTTTGATCATATTTACCTCTACATTCTTTGAATAGTTCAATCAACAGGAGATGAATTACGCAGAATATCCATATTTAGGAATGGATTTTCGTGCTGACCTAGAATTACCATTACCAGTTGGAGCAATGTGGGGTGCTATTGGTAAATTGTTTGACCAAGTGTTTTTTTAATTTTTTAAAGTTTTTTAATTTTTTGTATTTTGATTAACTCCAAGACTAAAAAAAATCATTTTTTTTTTTTTTTTACAGATATCGGACCTATTCAACCTGCCGGAGACCCACAAGATGTCGCTGGACCAGCACAGAGACCTGTAGGGAGAGCGGTTCTCTGAGACTTGGATTTGGCCGAGACTCTGGCTAAATTGCAAGATCACATAGAGGGATTAACCCTGGGTATTCCAGATGTCCGGATTGAGGAGCTACCTATGCGAATGCAAGGCCACAGCATCGCTGTACCGGGTCATTGGATGAGACTCTTGCGTATGATAGCACAGGCAGTGACCTGCTATCATGAGCACCACTAGTTTACTAAGATACTTTCTTTTCGCATACATTTTAGTTTTGGGTTAGACGACCAATTTTTGTCTTGGACAAAAATTGTTTGTAAAAACTTTTTACATTTATCTATTTTACTTTCAGGGTTTTATTATGGCTGAGTGATGCAATCCTATTCAACTAATGATGCTAATTGAAAATATTTACCCTACATGTGTTTCGAATGTCTATTTAACACATAATTTGCTAGAGAGTCAATTAATGTGTTTAGATTTATGGAAATATGTTGATATTGAATAAACTCAAAATACCTTTCTAGAATACAAGCTTTAAGGAACATATGATGAATTGCTAGGTTTCAGACAATATAAACACCAGTAACTTGTAGTACAACGAGCTGTGAGTCCAACTTATTTATGATTTGGAGAATGCCAAGTGAAATGGCATTAGAGATAATTTTAATCAACACACTATACTCAATGATATTGTTTGTTGATTGACCAATACAAATCCCTCTAAAACTCATTAACTCGCCGCTTGGAGAAAAAATAGCCCATGCTACGGAAGATAGGTTCTGCGTACTACGACTAGCACCATCGGCGTAACCAACAAATGGTTCTGAAAAGTTTGACATTTGCAACAAATGCGAAGTGGATTACTTAACCAAATAAAAACCCTAAAAGAAACACACTCACACATGCAATCCAAGCATATTTACATGAGTTTTACCATACTTAACTAAGCATAGTAATGTTTTAAATACAACCCATTTCTGGGCTTAGAAAATGGAATTTCTTCATAATCTACTAACTCATAGGCACCTTTCGTCAAAACGCGCTTAACAATATAAGGTTCTGTTAGTGTCAGTGTCTTCACACTACCATCAATGATCAAATTATGCTCTTTTGTATTTCATAGTAGAAGTCCCACACTGATGAGTTTTCACTCCATTAGGTCATGGATTCACTGATGGTAGGGTTTACTTCAATTTTCCCTCATGATCTATACTTGCTGATCCTCTTTCATATATTTCACTCATGGCTCATGTTCACTTTGCAGTTTATTTCATTAGGTCTTAGGGTTTGGTCTCATTATGTTTTAGGGTCCCATCATGGTCAAATTCAGTGGTTATATGCCAATAATGATCAGCAAGGACATGAGGAGGTCAATAATGATTGGTAAAGCCATAATTTATAATTTTGAAAGCCTAATGTAGTTCTCACCTGAAAACTTGTTTTGAGGTGAAAACAGGGTATTTTGTTTTTATCTCCATTAATGATGTAATTTTATGTTTTCATATGTAATATTGGTTCCCAGCTGCTCCTAAACATCTTGTGAAGTTGCCAAGCACCTGCCACTGGAAAAATCAAGTCATCATGAGCACCAATTCACCTGCAAAAGCAAAAGAGAAACAAGCACTAAAACCCTAATTTCCTCTCCCATTGAGCTAGGGTTGGCTATGGGCTTAGAGATATCTGGGTAGAGGAGGCATAAGGGATATCAGAAGGTATGAGGCCACTTCATATCATCAAATATCAGGTCTCTATCATTTTTCGAGCAGTCATTCCAAGGAACAAGCCATTCACCAGAGATAAGGGACAATTTTTCTTTAAATTGTGTTTATGAGCAAGAAAAGATGAATTTGACAAAAGTGAGCGAAATTTTTGTCCATCATAGACCCAAGAAGGAAAACCTCCTTCATTTTGTATACAAGTGTCATGGTTTTAGAGACATGTCAAAAATACAATTGCCTCAAGAGAGTTGATGCACTTCTGGAGTGACCTTGGGGAAATCAATATTTCTCTTAGATAGGGTCACCAAATGACTTTCTTGATGAGTCAAATGATAACCAGACACAAATAGCTTTCCAATGAGCTATCATGAGCTCACTTGGGAGTTCAGGAAGACCTCCAAACATTGACTGAAACAACACTCTGTAGTTTGGTAGCCTCATTCTGCACATTTTGACCAGTCTTAGGATATTGGACTTTTGACAGGGAAAATGAACTCCAAATTGAAAAATTTAAGATTTTATGGAATGTAGACTCGACGATATTTCCCATGAGCTATCCCATGCTCAATTTGGACACTGGGAAGGCATCCAAAAGTGGTCTGAAAAAAGGCATTGTGCTTTGAGAGGGTGGCACTGCGCTTTTGGCGGTGGCGCTGCACTTTTGGCAAGAGAGCCAGAAAGGAGTCAAAACTTCAACAAACCTAAAGATTTTCTTCTCTTCCCTTCAATTCAAGTAAGTTAACATCCCTTACTACATTTTGGGTTTACATTTCAAAATTTTTAGCATCATTCCCCATGGCAAGTGTGAAACCCTAAAAATCTCCCTTGGTTATGCCTAAACCGTAAAACCCCCATTGTTCCTCCTATCACTTATCACTATAGATCTGAATTTTGCCCTATCCCTTTATCCCTTTATCCCTATTCCATATCATCCCTACCCCTTTATCCCTCTTCCCAAAGGGAAATTTCTCAAACAAGCCAAGCCGTCCTTCTCATTTTATGATTCCTACTCCCTCATTCATTTTCTAGCCCATAAGCTCATCTCCCATCCCCTCATTCCTAAAAACACTTTCACTCATTCCATTAATACACCTCAACCTTGCAAACATGGACCAAGAAGACCGAGACTATAAGGAGGAGGAAACCACAGGCAATGACACCTTAGCAGGTAGAGCTAGGCAATAAAGAAAACCACACAAGGGAGGAAGATAGACTCAAAATATTGGCTGAAGCTTCTTTAGCCAACCAAAGTACTTGATGGTGGTGGTCCATGCCAATTTTGGGCAAATTTTGAGAACTTTTTGCTTTTTTGAGATTTTGAAATTCACAACGCAGAAAATTTGCCCAGAAGCACAACGCCATCGGCGCTACGCTTTTTCCTGGGGCATCGAATGGAGAAAGGTTTGACATTTTTGGATTTATAGTGATGAGGACATGCACCTTGGAAATTTTTAGAAGTTTTGGAGCAGATCTGGTCTACCAAAAGGTCCAAAAACTATCGAAAAATGACCTTTCTACCTCTTTTTGGACACACAAAAGCAGTCTTGGGAGATTCAAGCTTTGAGGGGGAAAATTACCTCTAAATTCAAACAATATAGGTGTTCCCAAAACTAGACTTGAATACCTTTCCAGTGAGCTATCATGGGATCAATTTGTCTTAGCGGAAGGCCTCCAAAAATGTGTTGAAAGTGGCGTTGCGCTTTGAGCCAATGGCACTGTGCTTTTGACCATTTTGCTCAGAAAATCAAAATTTTCCTGTTTTGACTGTGAATTTGATTTCTCTCTCCTCATGGATGATTTAACTGATGTGATTGATGACATGGCATGTAAATGTAATGGTAAAACAGTGTTAGATGGTAGATTCATTAGTTAGAGGTGGTTTTGAGTCAAATGAATCAGCTTCCCCACTTTTAGAGGCAAGTTGTTTAACTGCCTATATTCTAGTTCTTATTTGGGAAATGGTTGAAACAACCCCTCTTCTCATGGATTCGACCCCTGATGGTCAGTATGAGTCATTTGATGTCTATATTATGTATTTTCTTTCTCATTTGCAAGGGTTGGATTCAGCTGGATGCTCATGTATTGAACACTTATCATTTTGTAGCAGTTTTGGCAGAAAGCTAATAAAGTTGCAACTATTTTTATGGTATTCCTGTGGTATGGCCTTTAGCATATGTTTCTTCTTCTGTTAATTTGTTCACATGTTATTTATGTATGCCTCTTTCATGTAATATCTTCTGATTGGTTGTTTTCAAGTCAAATAGGTGGAATACATTAGGTTTTAATGCTTTGCCTTGGGAAAACACTAGTAGTTTATGTTTTCATCTGTTTAGGAAGGATTATTGACTCGACCAAGCCCTTCTTAGCTCCTCACCAGTCTAGCATTTCACCTCATCAAGCTTTAAGGCGCTGAAGATCATATCTACCTTGCCCCACAGAATCCCCTACGATTTTACCTTAATTTCCCAGACCCAAAATTGCCCAGCTCCTCCTAATCTGGCAAAAACACCAACAAAATCGATCAAAACCCTTGAGCTACTGTACCTAGCATAAAATATTGTTCATGGTCTAGTCATCTTGACTGAGATATATAAGGAGAGAGCCCTCTCCCGACTTGGTAGGGCTAGCTACCAGGTTAAGCTTGGTTTGTGGTTACCCTAGAATTACCTTCCTTCAGCCTGAGGTCAAACTAGGCTCTAACATAGTGGCGACCATACTGGGGAATCAAACCCAGAATGTATCAAGTTTAGATCTGATTGTTGATGGTGGACAATGATCAGACACCGAAAGGCTGAAATTATTCACCTGGCGACTCCAGTGTCAAAAAATCTCAAGGTTCAAAATTTTTATGGCAACTCTACTCTTCAAGAACCAGTAGCCTGAAGAATTTCTTGGTGAATTCATTGTTATCTAAAATGGATTTGTTTGCTCAAAGGTATGATCCCATGAGCCGAGATCACATTACAGGTTTCCCAAATAAAATTCCTAAGGTAGATTGGCAAAGGAATTTGCTTATGTTTAAAGATGATGATAGGAATGATGCTACTTTACATCTTGTTAGATTTCACATGCATATTCGCAAGTTGAAAGTTGATTTTCCTGAAGACTGCTTGATGAAGATATTCATGGCCACTTTGGAAGGTGAAGCCCGATCTTGGTATGAAAGTGTGCCGCCTGCTTGTATTTAATGTTTAAAAGATTTTCATACCATGTTCTTTGAAAGGTATCAAGAATCTTATCCACATTTAAATTTAGTTCAGAACTGTTGCAAACATGTTTATAGTTTTATTGAAAATCTTGAGAAAATTTATGAAGATGATTACTTCATGGACGATGAGATCATGGAAACCCTGTATGAAAATCCATTTCAATAGCATAAAGAGAGCTTAGAGGATACTTGTCAAGATGATAAGGAAAATTTGTAGCAGGTTCAAGATCATAGTACAGTTGAAAATGATGGAAGACAAGGTCTTATTTCAGATATGATCATAGCAGAAGACAATACACAAGATAATCAAGTTCCGATTTCAGATTGTGATAAAGTCAAGTTGGCTATTCCAGATCTAGATTCAAATCGTGATGATGAAGAAATCATTGAAGCCTTCTTTGATTTTTCCCTTCAACAACAGTCTCAAAAAACCAGTCACTTTGTTACACAAGATGATAATCGACATATAGTAGCTTCTTCTTTGCTTGAAGATGAAGGAATTTTGCATCTTGATAGTCGACATGAATCACATGAAATGAATCAGTAGTTTGAGGAAAATTTATATACTCCTTTGCTTGAAATTAATGAAGATATTCAACAACCTTGTGAATCTTTAGGAGGGAAAGAAGACAATTATTGTTTTAGCAAAAGAAAACAAAAAGTACTCTCTCCTCTATCTGAAGATGAGATAGGTCAACTCCTGAAAGGTCATATTACAGCCCAAGCTAATGCAGGTTTGTAATGTTCACATAGTCAAGAAGGTGTTAGTGAAGCGTCTTCCACTTTTGAAAATGACGACAGTCTTGAAATTAGATTTATAGATCAGTGAACATATATTGTTTTCTTTCATGAAGATGATAGGGTTGTCATCTTTGATAATCTTGAAGAATGTTTTTTGTTTAAGAATGACTTAGACTATGAAATTGAGGAATATGAGCTTGAGAGAGACAATATGCCAGAAATCGAGTTAGAATTTCTCATGCTCGAGGAATTTACAGCCAACACTCAGATAGCAGAAGCTTATACTTCTCTATGCCTTCCTATCAATTAGTAACCAACTGTTCTTTCAGATTAGAATGAAGGGAGTACTTGTATTTTTGTTGCTGGATCTCAAGACAAGCTAGTGCTTCAAGATTTTCAAGATCCCTTGGGCATTATTTTGCAAGCATTAGAAAATATGAATTTTGCCTGGTTCATTAACATAAGCCTTGGTTTCAGTTGTTATTATGAGTTGCCTACATGTACATTGTTCTACCTGCTTGGGGAAGTGAGAGCATAATTTCAGTAAGTAGCCATCTGCTGGAATGGTTACATTGGAAGGCCCACTTCACATGATTGTACATATTTCATCAGTAGGTAGGTGGTTTTCATCGTGATTTGAAGCCCTCAAATCTCGATGGTCTCCTGCAATTAAAAAGATTTGTAAGTACTTGTTTTAGTTAAGTAAGTCTTGAGTCATTTTTCAGTCATTTTCAAGACAGCTTCAGAGTCAGTTTGTGTCATCAAGTCGTTAGTTTTTAGTCATGCATTTCAGTCTGAGTTTTTTTACTCCATGCCCTATGGATAAGGCTACTAGGTCTGTGGTGTTCTTGGCACCTCCAAGGAGCTACCATCCCCATTGGAGCCAATGTTAGTGTCAGTGTCTTCACACTACCATCAGTGATCAAAATTTGCTCTTTTGCATTTCATAGTAGGAGTCCCATAAGGGTATGAGTTTGCATTCCATTAGGTCATGGATTCACTGATGGTAGGGTTTACTTCAATTTTCCCTCATGATCTGTACTTGCTGATCCTCTTCCATATATTTCAGTCATGGCTCATGTTCACTCTGCAGTTTATTTCATTAGGTCTTAGGGTTTGGTCTTATTAGGTTTTAGGGTCCCATCATGGTCAAATTCAGTGATTATATGCCAATAATGATCATCAAGTACATGAGGAGGTCAATAATGATTGGTAACGCCATAATTTATCATTTTGAAAGCATAATGTAGTTCTCACTTGAAAACTTGTTTTGAGGTGAAAACAGGGTATTTTGTTTTTATCTCCATTAATGATGTAATTTTATGTTTTCACATGTAATATTGGTTCCCAGATGCTCCTAAAAATTTTGTGATGTTTCCAAGCACCTGCCACAACAAAAATCAAGTCATCATGAGCACTAATTCACCTGCAAAAGCAAAAGAGAAACAAGCACTAAAACCCTAATTTCCTCTCCCACTAAGCTAGGGTTGGTTATGGGATCAAAGATATCTAAGAAGAGGATGCATAATAGATATCAGAAGGTATGAGACCATTTCATATCATCAAACATCAGGTCTCCACCATTTGTTGAGAAGTCATTACAAGGAACAAGCCGTTCACCACAGATAAGAGATGATTTTTCTTCAAACTGTGTTTCTGAGAAAGAAA
This sequence comes from Pinus taeda, assembly GCA_000404065.3. Taxonomy (NCBI): domain Eukaryota; kingdom Viridiplantae; phylum Streptophyta; class Pinopsida; order Pinales; family Pinaceae; genus Pinus; species Pinus taeda. The sequence continues at coordinate 80,655 of APFE031481663.1, read as the reverse complement.
AGATGAATTTTACAAAAGTGAGAAAGGTTTTTGTCCATAATAGACCCAAGAAGAAAAACCTCCTTATTTTTGTACACAGATGTCATGGTTTTAGAGAAATGTCAAAAATACAATTTCCTCAAGAGAGTTGATGCACTTCTGGAGTGACCTTGGGGAAATTAAGTTTTTTCCTAGATAGGGTGACCAAATGACTTGTGTGATGAGTCAAGGAATAACTAGACACAAATAGCTTTCCAATGAGTTATCATGAGCTCAATTTGGAGTTTAGGAATACCTTAAACGTTGACTGAAACAACACTCTGCAGTTTGGCAGCTTCATTCTGTACATTTTGACCAGTCTTGGGAGATTGGACGTTTGATAGAGAAAATGAACTTCAATTTGACAAATTAAAGATTTCATGGAAAGTAGGCTCGACAGGTTTTCCAATGAGCTATTCCATTCTGAATTTGGACACCAAGAAGGCCTCCAAAAGTGGTATTCCAAAAGGCGTTGCACTTTAAGAGAGCGATGCTATGCTTTTGGCAATGGCGCCGCACTTTTGGCTGGAGAGCTAGAAAGGCTTCAAAACTTTAAGAAACCTCAAGATTGTCCTCTATTCCCTTCAATGCAAGTAATTTAACATCCCTTAATATATTTTGGGTTTGCATTTCAAAGTTTTTAGCATCATTCCCCATGGAAAGTGTGAAACCCTAAAAATCTCCCTTGGTTATACCTAAACCCTAAAACCCCCATTGTTCCTCCTATCACCTATCACTACAGCTCTAAACTTTTTCCCTATCCCTTTATCCCTTTATCCCTCTTCCCAAAGGGAAATTTCTCAAACAAGCCAAGCCCTCCTTCTCATTTTATGATTCCTACTCCCTCATTCATTTTCTAGCCCATAAGCTCATCTCCCATCTTGTCATTCCTAAAAACACTTTCACTCATTCCCTTAATACACCTCAACCTTTCAAACATGGACCAAGAAGACCGAGACTATAAGGAGGAGGAAAACACAGGCAGTGACACCTCAGTAGGCAGAGCTAAGCAACAAAGAAAACCACACAAGGGAGTAAGATAGACTCAAAATGTTGGATGAAGCTTCTTTGGCCAACCAAAGCACTTGATGGTGGTGGTCCATGCCAAATTTGGGCAAATTTTGAGATTTTTTTGGATTTTCGAAATTTTGAAATTCACAATGCGGAAAATTTGCCTAGAAGCGCAACGCCACTGGCACTGCGCTTTTTCCGAGTGCATCCAATGAAGAAAAGGTTGACATTTTTGGATTCTCAATGATGAGTACATGCACCCTAGAAATTTTCAGAAGTTTTGGAGTAGATCTGGTCCACCAAAAGGTCCAAAAACTACCAAAAAATAACCCTTCTACCTCTTTTTGGACACACAGAAGCAATATTGGGAGATTCAAGTTTTGAGGGGCAAATGACTTCCAAATTCACACATTCTAGGTGTTCCAAAACCTAGACTTGAATACCTTTCTAATGAGCTATCATGGGCTCAATTTGGTTAAGGGAAAATCCTCCAAAAGTGTGCTGAAAGTCACTATGCTTTGAGCCAGTGGCATTGCGCTTTCGACCATTTTGCTCTGAAAATCAAAATTCGCCTGTTTTCACTGTGAATTTGATTTCTCTCTCCTCATGGATGATTTCACTAATATAATTGATGACATGGCATGTAAATGTAATGGTAAAATAATGTTAGAGGGTAGAGTCATTAGTTAGAGGTGGTTTTGAGTCAAATGAATCAGCTTCCCTTCTTTTAGAGGCAAGTTGTTTGATTGCCTATATTCCAGTTCTTAGTTGGGAAATGGTTGAAACAACCCCTCTTCTCATGGATTCGACCCTTGATGGTCAGGATGAGTGGTTTGATGTCTATATTATATATTTTCTTTCTCATTTGCAAGGGTTGGATTCAACTGGATGATCATGTGCTGAAAACTTATCATTTTGTAGCATTTTTGGCAGGAAGCTAATAAAGTTGCAGCTATTTTTATGGGATTCCTATGGTATGGCCTTTAGCATGTGTTTCTTCTTCTGTTAATTTGTTCACATGTTATTTATGTATGCCTATTTCATGTAATCTCTTCTGATTGGTTGTTTTCAAGTCAAATAGGTGGAATACATTAGGTTTTAATGCTTTGCCTTGGGAAAACACTAGTAGTTTATGTTTTCATCTATTTAGGAAGGATTCTTGACTTGCTCAAGCCCCTCTTAGCTCCTCATCAGTCTAGCCTTTCACCCCATCAAGCTTTAAGGTACTAAATATCATACCTACATTTCCCCGTAGAATCCCCTACGATTTTACCTTAGTTTCCCAAACCCAAAATTGCCCAACTCCTCCTGATCTGAAAAAACACCAGCAAAATCAATCAAAACCCTTGAGCTACTATGCTTAGCATAAAATCTTGTTCATGATCCAGTATCTTGACTGAGATCTATAAGGAGAGAGCCCTCTCCTGACCTGGTAAGGCTAGCTACCAGCTTAAGCTTGGTTTGTGGTTACCCTAGAATTGCCTTCCTTCAGCCTGAGCTCAATCTAGGCTCTAACAAGGCCCATCCAAAGTGGTTAGAATTTTCCTACTTCCATTTTATCAAACTCCTAATCGTAAAGCAAGACCAAGTCACCTTCTGAGAAGACATGAGGCTTGACATTTTGATCATATTGCACCTTTACCCATTTCTTGTGTTCTTCGTTAGCCAATGCGGCATCGTGATGGGTTTCATCCAAATGAATTAATTCCAAGAAACATGCTTCTTCCTTAGAAGTATCAGGTAGCAGGTCAGTTGCGAGTTTGAGTGATGAAATTTCACATTGAATCGACAAGACTACTTCCAAACCATATACCAACTGAAAGGGTGTGAATCCAGTAGCATTTCTCACCAAGGTTCGATATGCCCACAAAGATGAGTATAGGATTAAATGCCAATTCCTTCTGTGAACTCCAATCATTCGTTTCATCATGCGCTTAAGGACCTCGTTGATAGCCTCAACTTGTCCATTAGCTTGCGGATAATATGGCGTAGAACTATCATGCGACAATCCTAATTTGGCAGTCAACTCAACCATCATGTGATTTCGAAAATGCGACACATGATCTATGACTATGGCCTATGGTACACCAAACCTGGGAACCACGTGGTTGAAAAAACAATGCAGCCATTTCGCCGTTATTGTTTAATGTAGGTATTGCCTCAGCCCATTTGGTAAAATAGTCAACAATGACTATAATATACCCATGCCCCCCGGTCGAGGTGGGGTTATATGTCATAAAATCAATGCCCCATTTAGTGAATGGTCCAACAACGACTACTGGATGCAAAGGTGCAGGTGGTAATCTAGTTTTCTGATAAAAAATTTGACATGCATGACAACTTCTAACGACAATTATGCAATCTATGAATATTGTTGGCCAAAAGAAACCAACACGAAGAATTCTCTGTGCTGTTGCATATCCGGATAAATGTCTACCACAAGCACCTAGATGGCATTCATTCAAAGCTTTCTCGGCCTCCTCATGCGTGAGGCACCTATGTAAAATCGTATTGATACCATGGCGATAAAGCGTGTCACCAACGATCAGATAATTTTTTGCTTGGTGTCGGATACATCGTTGTTGAGAGCGAGAGGTATCAAGCTGGAAAGCTTGGGTCTGGAGATAGATCAGGATATCCCCATACCGTGGATCACTTGAAGAAATGAGAAATAGACTCATCCAAGATTGATGTTTCTAATGTTAAATCGTTGGTGGATGAGGGAAGATTAGAAAGTAGTTCGGCAAATAAGAGAGGTTTCTTTGACTTAGACTTAAGGAATTCCAAATCAAATTCCTGCAATATAACTATCCACTTCAAATATTTTCCCCCCAACAATTGACGTGACAAAATGTATGTCATAGGGTTGTAATCATAGATAATTGTAGTTTTACATAGGAGAATATAATGACGAAACCTCTGCACAGCTTGAATGGCTGCCAAAGCTAATTTTTGAACATAAGAACATTTCCTTTCTATATCATTGAGATTATGGCTCAAATAATATATTGGATGTTCTATTCCATCTTCTTCTTGGACTAAAACCATTCCGATGGTTGTATTTGTAGCAGCGAGATACAGGTAATAGTCTTGTTGATAGTTTGGGGCATAAATTAATGATGCTCTAATAAGGGAATCTTTAAGAGCACGAAAGGAAGTTTGCGCAACTTGATCCCAATGGAAGGGTAGCTCTTTCTTCAATAGATGAGTAAAACCTTTAGCAATTTCAGCATAGTTTGGAATGAACCTCCTCAGAAAGTTTGCTTTCCCTTGAAGTTTCTGTAACTCTAATAAATTCGAAGGTGGAGGCAAGTCAAGTATTGCCTGAACCTTAGATGGGTCGAGTCAAATTCCATCTTTTGATACCACGAATCCAAGGAATCGACCATAGCCAACACAAAACACACACTTGTGTGGATTGAGCCTTATTTTGTAGTGTTGGCACCGTAATAATATTGCTCTAATATGCTGTGGGTGATCAGTTCGCTTTCATGAATGAGTAGGCAAATCATCAAGATATGGTTGTACAATGTTCTTAATGTCATGGAGGGCATAGTTCATTTCCCTCTAAAATGTAGCCCCTTCATTCTTCAAACCAAAAGGTAGCTTCCTATACGCGAATGTGCCCCACAGACAAATAAATGTAGTTTTTTACTGATCCTCTGGGCGGATATTGATTTGATTATAGCCAGAAAATCCTTCCATGAATGAAAAGACTTTACCAACACCAGAAGTCTATTACAGACCTGACGGTGAAGTTCTTCCACCTAGTTTAATTGTTGTTGAGGAATAATTTGAAGAAGATACTAAACCTGGAACCCCATTCCATTTTGGAACAAGGCTTTATCTTTACCCTTATACTCCTCATTATATTGCTCCTTTTGATCCTACTTATTTTCAAGTACCCGTTAATTCTTTAGGACATCTATTGGGTCAGTTAACTAGGGTTGAACAACCGTCAACATCCCAAACTATATCATGTAATGCAACTGCATCAGAATCTTCTGTCACAACCTCATTGATGTTTTCTACTACTCTTGAGTCACATCTATATGGTGAACCATTCATCCTGGTTGGTTACTAATCTTTATCTCGAACCTAATCAGGGGTTGCTTCTACACCATGGTCATCACCCATGCCCTCTACTAGAATTTTACCTGGTTCTTCATTTACGGGAACTCAACTGTTTGATCCTGCATATCAATATAAAATTGGGCAATCTAGTCAACAATGACCTATGTATCCACTAAATATTGGATTTCCACCATATGGAGAGCAATATGCCTATTCACATTATCCTCTAGATCCTGGAAGACAACCATATGGCAGTATCCCACCGTATTCAGGTCAGTCCAGAATGCAAGTCTGTCAATGGCAGCCAATAATGCCAGTTCAACTGAGGCTTGTGTATCCAAACAACCAATGCAAACTATGTCAGCTATTACTACTACACCTTTTGTTACCATCGTACTGTAGTCACAAGTTCAAATGGTTGTATCTCAACTTGTACAAATTGGTCCTTATACCTCGCAACCACAAGTTTCAGGTCAGCAAGCCCAAGTTTCTCTGATTGTGTACAACAACTGCTTGTGTCTAGGGTTCAACAACCTCAGGTTAGTGTACCTTTATCTGGAGTGACTTAGGCTTACACTAGTATAGTTTATTCATAACCTAGTCAAGCTACCATTAGGGGGAAATATCAGATTCAACAACCTATACCCCAACAACCTTGGTAACCTCAATATCAATAGCCTCAATTCTATCAGTTCCAACCCCAATTTGGACTTGCCCAACAAGCTCAACCTGGTTTTGGACAACATCAAGCTTACCAAGGTCCTGGTCAACAAGGCCTTGCTGGTTATGGACAACTACAAATTCAACCTAGTTATCAACAACCACCTTATACGGATTTTTTCAACAACCACCTTATCAAGGTTACCAGATACAAATGCCCTATGCTGGTATGAAAAGACCTATTGCTCAGGTAATTCCATAATATCTTGGGTATGCTCAACCTGACTTGAATCAATAATTTTCGTTTGTAGCAACTCTTGAATTACCAGATTTAAATCGTCTCACTAATGATCCAATTTTACATGCACCTTCGTGGCTGGTAATTCTACATAAGTTACCTTCTGACATTTCGAAATTCAATGGAAATATTGGAGAAGACCCATCAAATCATGTCATGACTTTTCATTTTTGGTGTTCATCAAACTCCTTGAATGATGACTCAGTTAGACTGCTTCTTTTCCAAAGAATGCTTACTGGTCCAGCTGCGAAGTGGTACATTGAGTTACCACTAGCTTCTTTCGACAAATTTATGACTTTAGCCACCACATTTTTGACCCACTTCCAGTTATCTATCAGATACAAGATTGGAACGGAACTCCTGACCAACTTAAACAGACTACTACTACTCATATATCATATCATATTCATGAGTGGCGTCATCGTCTTCAAATGGTTAAGACTTATGTTCCTGATCAGCTTTTGTCTGAGTGGTTTATAAAATCCTTGTTGCCATCAATCATCGAGGATGTGGCGAAAGGTGGATTTGTCACAGAAGAGCAAGTAATTGCTCGTGCCCAATATTTGGACTTGATTTATACACAATCTGGCACACTCTACAACAAGATTCCGAATGCACCCTGACGAGCTTTCAATTTTCCTCCTCCACCATCAAGTAAGGACTCTCATGCGAACAACGGTGTGATTGGTTTTTCGAGCACACAAATGGTAGGTAGACCATCTTGTTGAAAAATGTGCAATAAGAAATGTTAAATTTAGAATGTGCTAAACATAGCATGTCTAAAAATAGCAATTTGGCCAGTGAGGTCATTGGCCACCTTGGGTGAGAGGTGAAACTGCTAAAAATAGAAAGTTCTAAAAATAGCATTTCTGGGTCCCTTCCTATTTATAGCAGTCTCTAGTCTATCTATAGGAAGTAAAATTAATTTTGGTCTTAACGACAGTTGGAAATATTAATTAATTAATTCAGTTGAGTTAATTAGTTAAGGAAATTCAAATTTGAAGTCTTTGTGAGCATGCACATGAGTTGTCCCACTATTTTAGGAATTTATCCTTAATTTCTTCCACTAGTTGAGGGAATAAGTATGATTTCTATAATGAGAGAAACAGTTGAATTAGTTCTAGCTAGTCCAGTCCAGTTAGATTATTTTAACAAGCTGTTAAAATAATAAAATATAGTTTGTTAATGCTTGCATGCATGTGATAACTATTATTTTAGATAACTGAGAATTCACTCATGGATAATTGTTGCATGTCAGTTTTGTCAGAGACCCAGTTGAGATCAGATGTGGGACAGTGTACTATCAGATGCTTGGATATTTCTAGTAAGTATTCCTTGCATGGAAAATGATCTATTATAGGAGATTGGAGGACTTGTGGCCTATATATTGAGGCCTAGGTAGTCCATGATTTTTATCTTTTGATTGAAGACCATCAGAGTACAAAGAGAACATGATAGCATTGAGCTGATTCTTTTTGCATGTTGAAGAGGATTTCCACTTGATTGATAATACATGGTTGGGGTTTTATGCTGGTGCTTTCCCCTGGATCTATCTTGTGTTATGTGTCATTATTTGTCTTGATCAGTTATGCATGTTTCTACTTGATGTTGCTCATGAATTCAATTATGCTTTAGCTTAATGTTTTGTAGAAGTAGAACAAGTATTATGCTTTAGGACATTGCATATATTGGTGTGTTCTACAGGTGAAATTTCTACATGGTATCAGAGCCAGCTGATTTGTAGAAAAATTCCACATGTATCAGATCTAGCTGATATGTAGAAAAATTCTACATGGTATCAGAGCACAGGTGATCAAGCAAGAACAATATACTGAAATGAGATTTCAAAGTTTTGAGTTTTGGGCCGAGAGTTTGCAGAGCATATTTGAAATTTTTTGTACAAAATTTTCATAAATAAATAGAAGATTTGGATTCCTTGTGGACAAATACCCAAAATCAAAAAAGAAATCGGTTGAATCGAAGTTCGGATGAGGGAGATATCGCTGATTTAAAATCAGCTTCTTTTCTAGAAAATTTCATGATGGCAGGAAAGTGGAAATAGATTAGTGTGCTAGCCAAGAACATGTATGCACTCGAGGTACAAGATGGATGCAAAGCCTTGAGGAGCAAGGAAAAAGTTAGAGACTTGGTGGTTGAGGGGGAGGGTATATTACCTCTCAACATGCAGAGCCAGAAGAAGTTTCAGACGATTATGGAGGAGCCACGATTGGTGCAACAACTTCAGGAGGTTGTGGAGCAGCCACAACAGGGGAAGCTGAGTGGAGATCGAGTAGAGACATATACTCATGTAGAGGCCTCCAGTAGGGGGAAACTTCGAGCTAGGTGAACTGAGGGATCACATGTAACCATACCTCCAAGTAGGAGGTGGGGCGATATAAAGTGATCGTCTCAAGGAGGAGGGGCAGGATCCTTGAGGTACCCAACCTCTTGGATGAGACCTTTCTACAGGAGCCCCGATGTAGAGTAGCAGGAATTGACTGATTGGGTAGAGACAGATGCGAAGAGACTGACTGATTTCGAGAGGAAGCCTTTCTTATTGAGAGGGAGTGTTGAAAAGTGGCAGCAAGAAATGCTAGAATTTAGGAATGTGCTAAAAATAGACTGCCTAAAAATACCCATGTCTAAAATATAGCGCTTTGGTCAGTAGGTCATTGCCACATTGGTGAGAGGTGAAACTGCTAAAAATTAAAGTTCGAAAAATAGCATTGGGTCCCTTCCTATTTATAGCAGTCCCTAGTCTATCTATAGGAAGTAAAATTAATTTTGGTCTTAACAACAGTTTGAAATATTAATTAATTAATTCAGTTGAGTTAATTAATTAAGGAAATTTGAATTTAAAGTCTTTGTGAGCATGCATATGAATTTCCTCCACTAATTAAGGGAATAAGCATGAGTTCTACATTGAGAGAATCAGTTGACTTAGTTCTATCTAGTCAAGTCCAGTTAGATTATTTTAAGAAGTTGTTAAAATAATAAAATATAGTTTGTTAATGCTTGCATGCATGTGACAACTATTTTTTAGATAACTGAGAATTCACTCATGGATAACTGTTGCATGTCAGTTCTATCAGAGACCCAGTTGAGATCAGATGGGGGACAATGTACTATCATATGCTTGGATATTTCTAGTAATTATTCCTTACATGGAGAAGGATTTATTATAGGAGATTGGAGGACTTGTGGCCTATATATTGAGGCCTAGGTAGTCCATGATTTTTATCTTCTGATTGAAGATCATCAGAGTACAAAGAGAGTAGGATAGCTATTGAGTTCATTCTTTTTGTATGTTGAAGAGGATTTCCATTTGATTGATAATACAGGGTTGGGGTTTTATGATGGTGCTTTCCCCTGGATATATCTTGTGCTATGTGTGATTATTTGTCTTGATCAGTTATGCATGTTTCTACTTGATGTTGCTCATGAATTCAATTATGCTTCCGCTTAACGTTTTGTAGAAGTAGAACAAGTATTATTCTTTAAGACATTGCATATATCGGTTTTTTCTACAGGTGAAATTTCTAGACTTCAAATGAGGCAGCGTGTTAATGGCCCTTTTGAGAATATGGTTGAACTTGTTATTCTAGGCTGAAGAGTTGGAGCTTATGTGCTCTATGGCCAAGAATGAGTCAGCAATAATTTTCACTTCCTTAATTCCCCTTTGATGAACTAAAATTAGCACAATATGTAATCCACATGCTTCCTCTTGGTTGTTGGTTTTCATTCCCAAGCCCCAGGCATAATGATCAACTATTATTTCTTCAATATTAATAAAAATCCCTCCCCCTCCTACCACCCCAACTCCAAGACTTCAAGTTAGGGAGAAATTAAGTGACGAAGTTGAACTAGAACCCATAAATGAGGGTGAGATGAATAATAGAAAGAACACTACAAGAGTCAGTGTTTTGGTTGAATTACAGAAGAGGAAACCAAAATCCATCAAGAAATTGCTAAAGCATGAAGGCCTTATAGGTTTAGTCCTACAAAAAGTTACATTATATGAAGTTGTTGGAGGAATCCCTTTTACCAAAGGAGGTTCATGTAATAAAGAAATATCAACATGTTTTACAAAGAAATATCATTCCAAAGGGACTACAGGGAAATAATATGCATGAAAAAAAATATATTACAAGTGGTGAAAGGGAGTTGAATAAAAGGCTTGGGATGTACTTTTTCTAATTAGGGAAAACCCCTTATTCTTTTTGATCAATAAGAAATGCAATAGATGGTGAGTGCCTTGGTGTTGGTAAGTATTACCAATATTTTCCTGTGACTTTTATAAATTATATTATTAATATTAAATCTAGTCTAGGAAAGAGTATTCCAATTTAAGAAAGGAAGCATTTAAGTTAGGAAGCAATTAATTCTTATCAGTAATCACACGCTAATGAGGATCAAGACTTCAATCATAAGGAATAAAGGAAAATGGAAACTCAGTCATAGATTCAGGAGTTAATTTTGAACAATCGCATTCTAGGGAGGTAGATAGTGATCCATCGCAACGATATGTGACTCATTGCATATCGAATAGTGACATGCTTCGATAAATTGTGTTTTTGAAATTTCCCTTATCGCAGATGGTTGTTGCAGATGAAAACAAGATCACCCCTCCTATCTTTGTGATATGAGACTATGAATTATGAGTAAGCTAATCACAGTATATCCCTCTCAAATTTCATTCCAACTCAACAACTTGTGACCTCTTTCAACTTATCACATATTTCCTCATCAAATTGTGACTTATCTCAAAGTCCTCACACTTTAACGTTTGGTCTCCGCATCTTCTAATGGGTTACTAATCAATATATAATAGTGTGTATAGATCATTCGAAAACGTTTGCTAATGCCATTCATGAGCAAAAAATTCCCATAAGATATTTTATTGTGTACAAGGAGCTACCTATGGCCAAGATTATGTTATAACTCATTAAGTAACATATTTTGTGGAAGGATTGATTGTTCAAGTTGTACATAACAATGGAAAATGATGTACATTAGATTATAGGAAGTAACAACAGTAGCCTCTTTTTCTAGCCACTCAGAACGAGGCATACACAAATAAGAATCCTGATCTATAGAGGTGATTCATAATATTGTATCTACAACTCTAGTGATCTACCACTGAAATTTATATTAGAAAATGCTATGACCAATTCATTTCTAGATTTTGGGGGTTTGTTTGTAAGATATATGATGAGAAAACTTGCAGATACCATGGAAGAATCAATTTATGTACTAACAACTTATGTAAATGCATGAATAACTCATTGGAAAGGGGTAACACCCTCCTCCCACATTTACCCAAGCTAACCGGTCCACCGAGGTAAACATGTGACAAGACATTACTATGATATGATTCAACTCCCTAAGTACAGTTAAGGAAATGGAACTGATGAACCAACACTTTACAGACCCCCCCCCCCCCCCCAGGTGTTATAGGACCCCCAAGAGCTAATCCACCACCCCAGGTGCCCGAACCCTAAGTTAACATTGTCGTTCAATGAATTAAACCCCCAGTCGCTACCATGACATGGGCATGCATGCGACTGGGACCCTCCAGTCACTCCCACAATGCTTGGAAGTGAGAGACTACAGTCTTTTTCAGCAAGTTTTGTGCTAGAGACTAAGATATTTAAGCCACTTTTGATGCACATTGATGATTGAGTATAATGTCCATTATGTGGTTTTTCTTTATATATACGTATTTAGAATGAATTTGGATGACATATTGTATGTAATTTAAAATAAAAAAGTGTAGTTTGGGGAGTGATGAGTGTAGTATAATTATCGGCTAGAAGTGAGGGGGGAGGCCAAATGAGCTTCCACCTTCACATGGTTGGCCTCGTTAGTAGATAATTTGTGATTCTTGAAGCTAAGAGAATATTTTTATGTAAATACACACATACAAGAATTAGAGCCCAAATTTTATCATTCCCAAATATATATATGTGTGTGTGTGTGTGAGAGAGAGAGAGATAAAACTTGATGTTTAATGTTTTTTATGTCTATGTGTGATATTATGTATTTGTATTTGTATGATTGTATTTGAATTATTCAATTTATTTTGTTTGAATGATTTTATTTGGTTTATATAATTTGCATAATTTAATGAATGCATTTAAATAATTGTGTTTAAATGATTATCTTTGAATTGTATGACATAAATTTGTGTTTATATAATTGTATTTAATTTATATGATTTTAATGTATATTTTTATAATTATTTAATTCTAGTCCTTGCAATGTATGCCAATTACTAATCCAATCTAACAACATCTGTGAGAAGGTCTAAAAATCAATCAATGCATGAAATTACAAATTCATAGCAAGAATCATCTATGTGAAGCTTTTAAAAAAATCAATGCATCTGTGTGAAGGTTACATGTACATAAATTAGCATATCTGGGATTCAAAAGGATATGGGTGGATATCTCCTCATTCATATACCTTTTTCACTTGCCGATTCGAAATTGAATTGATGTGATGTTTGTCTACATTTACCTCCTCGTACCACGCAACACAACACATACACAATAGCATGCAAACCAGACCAGACCACAAAAAACTCATACAGAAACCAAACTCATACAGACATGGAGCTCCAAGACCAGACTCATACAGTGCCATCCAGTAGCCATGGGAGGATGAGGAGAAGAACTGGAAAAGGTAGATATTGGGACAAGAATGGGAAACAAATATTGGTTGGATTTAACGATCATTCTTTTTTTTACTACCACCTCTGCAAAAAATCACTTAGGACAAGGATGGGAAACAAATATATTGGTTGGATTCAATGTTCCTGCTTTTTCTTTGACTTCCACCTCTACAAAAGAACACACAACACTTTTCTTGATTGCCACCTATGATAAAAAGTACTTTGCAGGGACATGTGGAAAAAGCATCTTGATTTTGTTGCCAATACAAGTATATAATTGAATGCCACACTTTGTGCTTGTTTTATCGGTTGTTTCTAAGCATTACACACCTATCTATATCTATAGCTTTAAATTAGATATATTTCTTATTTTTTCATAAATAAATTGTTGTTTTTTAATCATTACATACATATCTAAAGTTTTAAAATAGATTTATAGCTAATTTATAATTTAGTAAGAATTTAAACTCGAGGTAGCTTAATAAAAGTTAAACTTGTCCCTTGAAATCATTTTTAGCAAATGGGGAATGCTCCCAATGAATCAAGTTTCCAACCCTATAGTTGTTTCACAATATTTTCCAAAAACTATTCATGTTGTTTAGGTTTATTGATTACCTATCCAGGGTAAGCCTTGAGCAACTAAATTTAAAATAAGGCCAAAAGACACTCCCATTCGTAATGCCCAAACTTATTATAGCTTGGGAAAGGGAATTTTAAAGGGAGTTACAAGCAAATACACTGAAAATTGTTCATGTTCCTAGAGGTATGACATGTTATTGAAGGATCATATATAGTTCTGGCGATGCACTTGGCATTGATGATCATTAGTGACTTGATCAAGGAAGGTCATGAGCAAGGTTCATTCAGCGTCATTACCTTTCCATCTTTCCAACTTCTCTTTCTTCAATCCTTGTCATGTCACTTCACTATCGATTTATAAAATGTGAAAGACATTGATTTCATCTTCATTCATTAATTTCCTCCTCCTTAAACACTACATTCATGGATTTCCACACGGTTAACACATTTGACATGTGTAAGGGAGAAGAGAAGCACATATGTCATGCATAATAATATATAATAATCGTCATGGGTAGCATGAACCCACCTGGTACAAAAGAAACACGAGATATACAACTACCTTGAGATACTAGGTTATAGAGGACCTTATATCATTCTTGCACATGTGTGGGCATACACAACCTTTAAAGAGTATTTTAAGCTTTAGTTGCAAGTGTTGATTGCATGAAACATTAGCTTTTCTTTTTTTCATGAGTTACAAGACTCACTAGCTAACAGGCGATAATTATAATGGCATAGTGTGATGGGAGTGTGGTGCTATATATTTTTAAAATTTTATAAGATTTGATGGTCCCAACTATTATAATCACAAGTTAAAATCATAATGGAGATGATGATTATAGAGGTTATAAGGTTTAAGGGTGATATGAGATATGTGTTAATGGTGATAACAGGATACGAGTTAAGGTTAAAAGCATAAGGATTAGGGGTTGAGTTATAAGGTATATCATTCTAAGTGCAAAGGTTAGTGATTGGCCCTTATAGTTACTAAATTAGATGAATCTCAACATTGTCCTCAATTCCCATTCCATAATTATAGCTTTCTTGATAGTAATCTCCCTCGACTAGTCACCCAACCTTCCAAACTATATTCTTTCTCCTATGGCCTAGGTGATTTCAGAAAGCCATCTACATTCCACCCCAATAGTATTTTCTTCATTTCCAAGCGACAAGTGACGAGGTTGAAACCCTATGTGCTTTTCGGGTATTTTTTTGGTCATTAAATAAAGCCTTTAGTATTCCAAATAAAGCCAATGTCAATTTGCATACTTACTAGTGTCTGTGAGAATCCTCTAAAAGCTAGCATGCACTAATATGATGTTCAAATAGCTAAACCATGCTTTAAATTAATGTTGCAGTCTAACTATTCTATCTTTTGGCTTTCTTAATTAGAATCCAGGAATCAAATTCTTCTCGAAATTGTATGTTTTTTTTGTTAAATTACCTTTTTTCAATATATAAATGGATTTATAACCCTAAAAATTTCTCACAACACGTGGATTATGTAGACTATAAAACTTAGACCTTCAAATCCCGTAAGTCCTTGCTATATTTTTGATCAAATTGAGTGGAGAATATGCCCAAGAAAATGAAAAACATACCAGGGTTATGACTTCACATTAAATTAATTATGAAAACAATTTTATTTATTAATTATTATTTTAATTCTTTATTTAGACTTTCTTCGCAATAGCAATATACCCAAACAAATTTGATCAAACTTATTTCATAATGAGTTTGGGATTCAACATTAAATATATGATAAATGATCATCCTCTTTGATGGAATAATTTAAACCATTACAAATGGAAGCTTAATTATCACCTATTTAACAATTTTGAGGAGGATGAAGTTCAAAACTACTTAGATTTTAATACAAGGAAAAAATTTCAGACTAAATTTATTTCATAGATTAAATTCTCTCTCTCTCTCTCTCTCTCTCTTCCAAAAAACATATTAACAATATTTCACTCAAATCCTATATAATAAAATTATGTATCTTAAAAATCACCGAAACTCTTTAAAAACTTTACAGAATCCTTACTAATTTAAATAATTTGTACACATATTCCTACACATTTTGCATATTAAATAATATATATATACACACACACACACACACACTTTTAAATAAATATCCTTTGCATCTAAACATCCCATGGCTTCCCAAAAGGAAAAGACTGTAATCCCAGCTAAACAAATCAATCTTTCTAGTTTTCATTAGATTTCTTTCATTTGATCTGATAGTTGAAGAGTCATGTATATATGTAAAATCAATCACTAAAAAGCATCTCACATCCTCCATATTACTACATTAAATTATTTTTTTAATTTCTAGTTTCCATTAGATTTCTTTCATTTGATTTGAGTGTGTGAGAGTCAGATATATATGCAAAATAAGTTTCTCCTCCATTTTCATCCAACTAAATCACCCATAAGGAGGTCATTCAAACTTACCACCTCCAAGAGTTTAGTGACATTTTCAGGTATTGGCCAAAGAAATTCTAGACAAAAACCACTGACACGTTTATTCCTTTCAATTTATGAAACAAAAATTCACCTCCATTATTATGAAGATTTTCAAGACTTTCTAGGCATTCAATAAAAATCTGGGGTAGACTCCAAACAAAGCATTATTAATATGAGAGAGTCCCAAGACATTCAATAAACATCTAGGCTAGACTTAAAACCAATCATTATTGAAGCGAGAGAGTCGCTAGACATTCATGAAAGAGTTTCAGAGGCTCTCTTAGAATCACCAAGCTTTGACTTTGTGATTTGCCATTGGAAAATAAAGAAAATAGTATTGAACAAGACTACATAGGGCTTCTTGAAATGGCATTGGTCAAGACCATATATACATTCCGAAAGCTTGAGTGACTCTAGAGGGAGATTACTATGAAGAAGTCCATAATTACATAACAAGAATTAGGGATGATGTAGAGTGAGAAGGGAAAGTGACCATTATGAGTTTCACCATGCTATAGGATGATAATTGTCTATATGGATTATCATAAGGAGAATTCGCAGTTATTATTGACAAGATTCTCGAGATCTTTTGAAACATTCCATAAACGATTGGACTAGAGTTGATAAATATATTATTGACTTGAAAGTTGAGAGACTTGCTAGAAATTACAGTAAGAGTCATGCCAAAAGTATGTAAATCGATATTAGATTTATTTGGAATGTTGGAGGACTTATTTAATGACTAAAAATATACCCTAAACTCATATTTTTCGACCTCATGATCTACTGCTAGAAAATGAAGAAAATCCTATTGGGATGGATTGTAGATGACTTTGTGAAGTCACCTAGGCCAAAGGAGAAACAATAGAGTTAATTGGAAGGTGAGCGACTGATCAAGGGAGCTTGCTATCAAAAAGGCCAAAATGATGGAATAAGAATTGCAGACAATGGGGAGAAGGAAAGGCAAATGTGACCATCAATGGTTTCACTGTGTTATCGATTGATATTGGTATATGGGGAGGTTCGTGACATGGGTTTTCCACTATTATTGACAAGATCCCTACGAGACTTTTTAGATATTCAATAAATGGCTAGGGCAAGATGGAGAAAAAAATCTTATTCGCATGAGAGACTCACCAAATATTCAAGAAAGAGCTAGGCCAAAACAATTCCATGTCAATCTCAAAATAGAGTATCAAACTTAATTATAAATAAATTGAGCACTTGAAAGAATTAAACTTAATTTTGACATGATTTCACCTACTAACGATTCCTTACTTCACATGTTAGAGGCTTTCTTTTATGTCAAAAAAATTACCCTAAAATCACTGGGATTTAACATAGTGATTTTTTACTAGCAAATAAAGAAAATTGTATTGGAACAGATTGGAGAGAATAAACTAATGACTGAGCATTGTGGATGATGTAGAGAGGAAAATGGAAAGCAACCATAGAGGGTTTCGTGGTGGTATTGAACAAGAGGGATTTTTAGAAAGGCTCGAGGGGGGTATTGAATAGGAATGGGAACATGAATTTAAAGTGAGAGACAAATTGAGGAAAGGTTCAATTTATGAGAATTTAATAAGGAGAATTAAACGGGACAGAAAATTTAAAGGGAGGTCGATAGAAGGAGCAAAGGTTCTATTGATATGGACAATCTAAGAGAAAGGGATGATCCTTCTTCATAAGGTAGGGGGAAATTGGACCTTTTCATCTGGAATAGAATTGCACATGGTGATCTTACTTTCAACTCCAAACCTATCACTACGAACTTCACAATGTTCTAGATAAAATATTAATGGCACAGAGAGTATTGTGTTGTTGTTTGCAATCACAATCTTAAGGTAAGCTTCTTCCTTTCACTTATATGTTTTTCTGTTTAATTAGATAGTGGATTTTTTCTTCAATGCAGTTCTCCCAGAAGTTCTCCTTTTGTTTTCTTATCCTTTTTTCCTAAGTTTGTTTGTTTGGTGTTTAGATTTTCTAATGCAACTTCCCATGGCTATTACATAACCTTAAAAACATATTGGTGTTATCTATTTCATTAATTTATTAAATGTTAGTATCTCAAATTCTCATTTTAGAGAGGCTTTAAATTACAATTATATATCAATTTACTGAAAAGCCAAATCTATGTACTGAACTTATAAAGTTGCACATTGCATGCTCCTATAGAGAAAATAAAATCAAAATAGCACATTTGAAAATATTGTATTTTGGAATATTGATTGCAAATGTGTTTGGAAAAATGATTTTCTCTAAAAAAATACTTTTATATGTAGTTTAGTAATGAAGCTTTTCATCTCGAGTTGGATCTTGGAACATGCCACACATGATCTAAAGGACAATATTGAAAAAAACAGCTGCGAATACTGGTCTAGGGTTTAATTCCTCAACCCTGCCAAACCAGAGACAGCTATGGCAACACAGAACAACAGATTGGCTGACCTTCTCTGGAGGGGGCACGGACTAACCCAACAAATGATAAGCGGGGGGTCCACGGGGACCCCATCCTTCAAGCAAATCGTCATGCACAAGCAGAAAGCAAAGGAAGGATTAAAAATCTCGGGATATGGTGAAAGCAAAGACTCAGGCGGCACCAGAACTGATAAGGAGCAGAAAATGCCAGCAGAAACCAGAGGCGGCTCCAAAAAGAAAGATAAAGCAAGCAATGAAAAGGAAGATAGAACCCGCGACGCAGAGACAGATCGAAGAATCGCAGGATCAATGAATCCCCAGACAAAAGAAGAAGAGGAGCAAGATGAAGAAAGGAAAAAAAGAGAATAGAAGGACAAGGAACCATCATCCACTCCTGGCACCAACAAAGCAACCCAAGCAGCTTTCAAACCAAAGAAAAATGAGGCACTCAGAGTTGTATGCACAGATCCGGAGATTCAAGCCCACCGCGAGCATATGTCAGAACATGCAATCATATGTAAGTTCATGGGACTGTGGCCAATGGAGCGCGCCCTCTGTTAATGGATCAAACAACAATAAAGACCCAAAGGTGATATCAATCTACACCTAGGAGCAAAAGGTTTCTTTACTGTTGTCTTTACAAACCTAGAAGATAAGGATAGGGTTTTTGATGGGGGTCCATATTTTTTTGCTTCTGCAGGTCTCTATATGAGACCCTGGAAACCAAATTTTGTCCCAGAAAGAGAGACCTTCACTCAAGTTCTTGTATGGATCCGTCTTTTCTCCCTCCTCATAGACTATTGGGGCTTAGCAACACTCAAACAAATTGGAGACAAGTTGGGTACCTTTATTAAAGCCTCTGAAGCCACTATACAATGTAGATACACCTCATGTGCCAGAATATGTGTGGAATTGGACGTATCAAGAGCCCTGCATGAAGGCATTTGGCTGGAGTTTAGGGATGAAGACTACTTCCAAGCCATTGACTATGAACAAATCCCATTCTGGTGCAGAAAATGTCATGAACACGGTCATCTAGTAAGATACTGTCCACTTAATAGAATTGAAGAAGCTCTCAAACCCATGCCAGAAGCACAAAGCGCAGAAATCTTTACCAGACCAAAAGCAAGACAAAGAGCCAACAGAAGAAGATCAAATAGAACAGGGGCAGTACCAAGCAATACCCTCAACACTTTCAGTGTATTAGAAATAGACACAGACACGGAAGAGATAATGGTGGAAGAGCGGAGAACAGAGGAGCAAAAGAACCAGGTAGACCACAACAGGAAAGAAAAGGATGCAGGTCCACTTAGCTCCAAGCCCAACAGGCAAGAGCAGGAAAGCACCCAAAACGAAGACACGGAAATGCTAAACAGTGATGGGGGTAGTGACGAGATGGAGCTAAATGAAGCCTTAGAAAAAGCAGGTGTAAATCTTCCAGTAATAGAGGAAAACTGGAAAGCAAAAGGAATAGAAAATGTTCCAGAAGAAGAATTAAAAAATACTAGCGATCTATTCATAGCAAGACAGAAGGCGGAACTGGACAGGAAAAATAGGAGATTGGGCATTGCAACAGGCACAGGAAACCACTCTAAAAATATCTCCCTTAACCCAACTGGCTTCAAGCAAAAAAATAAAAGGGGAAGAAGGACAAACGGTGAGGTGCTACATGATCTAGGGATTCTAATGCTTAACTCAGGTAAAATGAAGGGACTCAATGCCTTCCCATCTTACCATTACTAAGCCTGGTTATCAATGAAAATAATATCATGTAATGCAAGAGGGCTCAACAGCCTAGAAAAACAAAGACTTATCCTCAGGAAGTTCCAAAAAGAAAATCCGGATATCATGTTCATTCAAGAAACAAAATGCGCCACTTCTCACATGGCAAACATCAGCAAAAAATTGGGCAGGCCTCTCGACTTCATAGAAGTAGCCAGTCAAAGATGGGAAGGAGGTATCACCACCCTCTGGGATACAAGAGTAATAAGTGTCCTTGCCATGGAGGCCACCAGATCTTACATTGCAACGAAGATTCAAGTCATAGGTAACTCTGAAACCTATCTATGTATAAATGTTTATGGCCCTCAGCGATTAGAAGAAAAATTTCAATTCCTCAATTCTCTTATGAATCTTCAACTAAGATATAACACCTCGAAGATCATTATGGGAGGAGATTTCAACATGATTACCTCCCTCCTGGAGAAAAAAGGAGGGATGCGAAAGCTAAATAGGGATGCAGAGCTCTTTGCATAATTTATTGAAAATGCAAAACTTGTGGATGTCCATCCAAATTCCAGCTCCTTCACCTGGAACAATAGACGAGGAGGAGAGAAACTCATAGCTTCCCATTTGGATAGATTTCTCATTTCAGAAAGTATAATTCTAGAAGGAATCACTGTCAATTCTGACATTCTCCCTAGTGGAGGATCGGATCACTGGCCCATCTCTCTAGATGCTGCCTTCCTCGACACTCCTAGAAATAAGCCATTCCGTTTTGAAAATTTCTGGTTACAACACCCTAACTTTGTCAAATTGCTGGAGAAGTGGTGGTGTGAACCACTAAACATCCAAGGAACCAGAATGTTCAAGCTCCAAAGTAAACTAAAACACATCAAAAGCAAAATCAAGCAATGGAATGCCACGGAATTCGGCAACATCTTCCAGGAAAAATCCATAATAGAGAGTAAGCTCGAACAAATTCACAAAAGCTGGACCTCTGGCAGTATTAGTGAAGTATCTAAAAAGCTTGAAAAAGATCTGATGATCCAATGGAAACTCAGATCTCAACAAGAATAAACACTCTGGAAACAGAAATCCAGAGTGCAGTGGCTTAAAGAGGGAGAGCAAAACACAAAATTCTTTCACAGGTCCACTCTAGATTACAGAAGTGCAAATAAAATCCTCAATCTCAAAAATGAAGCAGGAGAAACTCTACAAAATCACAAGGAAATTTCCTCTCTACTCACAGGGCATTTTAAACACATTGCGCAGGAGACGCAAGATGAAAGAATAGAGGCAATTTCCTCTCTAACGTAGGCCATTCCTAGCGTCATAACTAATGAGCAAAATCTCGCTCTCCTCAGAGAAATCTCAATGGAGGAATTGGAGGAGGCCGTTAAAAGCATGCCAAATGACAAAGCTCCTGGACCAGATGGCTTCACCATTAACTTCTACAAAGCGTGTTGGCCCACCATCAAAACAGAGATCTGGGAAGTGGTTGAAGATTCAAGACGCTCTGGCACAATTCTTAAATCGCTCAACTCCACCTTCCTGGCCCTAGTCCCAAAGGAAGAGAATGCCAACACTCCTGAGAAGTTTAGACCCATAGCACTTTGTAATGTGATCTACAAGATCATCTCCAAGGTTATAGCAAACCAACTTAAGCCTATTCTACCCAATCTCATCTCGGAAGAACAGTCGGGATACGTAGAGGGCAGAAAAATTCTGAACAACATCCTCTTATCACAAGAGATGGTGCACACTCTCCAAACCAGGAAGAAAGCAGGAATGTTAATGCAACTGGATCTCTCCAAAGCATTTGAAAAAGTCAATTGGCAATATCTAGAAGTTGTTCTCTCAGCCTTTGGCTTTGCTCATCAATGGATCAAATGGATTTTGGCTTTAATCAAATCCTCCACTTTCTCCATCTTAGTCAATGGATAACCCTCAGAACCTTTCTCCCCCACCCGGGGCATCAGGCAGGGAGACCCTCTCTCCCCTTTCCTTTTCGTGATCCTAATGGAAGGTTTAAGTTGACTCATCTGCAAAGCAAAAGCAGAAGGCAATCTTAGAGGGCTACATCCACTGCAATCTATCCCGGCCACAACGCACCAACAGTTCGTGGATGACACAATGCTGCACAGTACCCCCACGGTGAAAGAGGCCCTGGCATACAAGAACATCCTAAGTCTATTTAGCAAAGCGTCAGGTATGGAAATTAATCATGCTAAATCTACAATTTTTTTCTTTAATACTCACCTGGAAATCCATAAACATCTTTCAAACATTCTTGGATTTAAATGGGGCAATCTACCCTCCAAGTACCTGGGAGCCCCGCTAACGTCAAAAACCCGGCAAAAGCATCACTGGGAAAGAATTCGGGAAAAATTGGAGAACAGATGCAGACACTGGACACACAGAGCCCTCAACTTTGTGGGCAGATTAGTCCTAATTAAGGCAATCCTTCAGGCTATACCTCAGTACATGCTCTCCATCCTCCCTGCCCCTCAAGGCATCCTTCACAAGATAAGAACCATCCAGAGATCATTCTTATGGAAAGGCAACTCGGAAAAAAACAAATGGGCTTTGGTGGCTTGGAATAAACTATGCAAATCAAAAATAGAAGGTGGCCTAAATTTAATAGACCCCCACACCTCCAACATGACTTGTGGAGCCAAGCTATGGTGGCGCTGGCTTAAAGAACCTACCCTTCCTTGGGCGAGGCACTAGAAGGAGAAATACACTCTAGATTGCAATGAACATGATCTAATTAGGTTACAGGAAGTGCCGGAAGGGTCTCCCATTTGGAATCTAGCTAGGCGCAACCGAAGTATAATTCAAGACCACAGCTTCTGGGAAATCCACAATGGAGAAACATCGTTCTTCTTGGAGGACGCTTGGCAACAATTACCTTGCCTTGCAACTCTAGACTTGGAAAATTACAAAAGGGAAGCTCAGAACAGGGGCAATTATAAATTTCTCAGTACTAGAGCCCTGATAGCAATGGGCAGGAGTGGAGGACCTGGAAACCCCCTAACACGAACAACACTACAGCAGAAAATGACAACATTCAGAACTTGCTAAGCACCCTCAACAAAAGAAAAATCAAAACATCCACAGAAAAGGACAAGCTCAGATGGGGAATGAAGGGCAGTGGAAATTTCACCCTGAAAGAAGCAAGGGAGTAGCTGGAACACAATGAACATGGGGAGACCATGCCCTGGAACATCAAGGTTTGGGATGACCTTTTTTGGCCTAAAATAAAGACCTTCCTCTGGCTCCTCATGCAAGGAAAAACCCTAACCTGGGAAAACTTACGGAGAAAAGGACTCTCGGGTCCCTCTATATGTCCTCATTGCAGAACAACAAAAGAATCAATCAATCACCTGTTCAATTCTTACGAATGGGCCGAATACATATGGAATTGCATAGAAAATATCATGCAGCAAAAAAACAGGGACAAAAATTCTATCCAGAACACAATAATACAATGGCCTTGCGACTACTCAAACAATCTCAGAGTAAACAGCATTTGGAAAGTTATACCAGGATTCATAACATGGACCATATGGAAGGAAAGGAACAGGCGCATCTTCCAGAATGAGCAAAGAAATTTAGAGTTCTCTCAACTTACCTTAACCGAAAATATCCACCAACTAATCCTGGCAAAATGTAATGCAACTCGCGACACCAATCTCTCACCCACAGACCAGCGCATATTGAAAAGCTTCAAGCTAGAGAATGGGAACAGCATATCAACCGTAAGCAGCAAGAAAGAACCTCGAACAGGACAGCTTTGATGGCACAAGCCCCCGATAGGCTTCCTTAAGCTTAACTTCGATGGTGCCTCCATGGGTAACCCCGGTCTAGCAGGCATAGGAGGAGTCATTAGAAACCACACAGGGGAAATTCTCTACATCTATAGTCAGGCTCTGGGAGAAGGCACCAACAACGAGATGGAATTTGCAGCTCTGGAAAAAGGCTTACGAATTCTGAGATCGAACCGAATCGCTAATGCAATAATAGAAGGAGACTCAGAGGTTGCCATCACCGCAGCCAGGAAAATCTACAGTGCCACGCCGGCAAGCAGGGTAACGAAGCATTAGCGCTTAGCACAGGTAACCAAAAACATAGCCAATTTGCTCAACGAAATGAAATGTCTCACCTTTCAGACGATCAGGTGTAAGGGAAATACGGTCACGGACCATCTCGCAAACTTCAGGATTGAGCACCCCAATGCAAAATGGGATAGCTAGTGGAAAGACACTACCTGCCCAGACCTACAGGAAAAATGCATGCATCTCGCCCGGATGGACATAACTCCGGCAGAAAGGGGCATTGGTATGATGACGAATTTAATATTTCCGGTAAGCAGTTATGCTGAATAAGCGATCCACTTTAAATCCGGTAGAAGCCAAAGGACAAACAGCACAAGGCATATCAGTCAATAGCTGTAGATCAAGAGATACGTACCACCCCATGATCTGCTTTGATATCAAGCGCCGTAAGTAAGGAAGGACTCAGCACACCTGGCTGGCTGAGGACGAGGGAGGGGACGGTGATAGTAAACGCCGGCAATCATTCCCAGATCTAGCCATTCTCCCTTCACGTAGAAATTATTTCGACCGGACAGGCAAGTGGCAGATTCATCCAATGCCACCCTCCGACCATACCTCGGCCATCGGTTATTTAACAACCATCCCGGCCTTAGAGGAAAGCACAGTTTTAACGCGTAGCAAGGTTCAGCTCGCTCCTGCTGCCAACTTAGTGTTGGTTATCTCCGTGGCAACAAGCTACACCATGAAGGGGGAAAGCTGCCGCAACGAGTCGGCTATTAAAGATCTACAGCAGGCCAAAGCAATGTACGAGACCAGAACATCTCAGAGGAACAAGCACAAGCTAAATGAGCTGGAGAATAGCGTGAAGGAAGATGAAACCCAAATCTCTGACCAGCAGTTGGGAAAGAAAGTGAATTGGTTGCTGGACCCGGGAACCACCTTCACGCAGGCCACCCAGTTCGTCCGAACCCAGGCGGAGGCATGGCGTATGAAGACCCTATTGGCTAAAGTTCTGGAGGCTCAGGAAGAACAAGACGAGCAGGTGCAGAACCTCAAGCGACAGATGGATGCTATGGAGCATGACCACATGGCAGTGGTGGAGAGCATAGAGTTTACGCTTTCCTCGCTGGACCAGCAAGCAGAAACCATCAGCAAGAAGCTCACTGTGTTAATTAAGCTCTTGCGGAACGTTGTTGGAACCGACGGCACTACTGCTGAGACTCAGGCGGGGGAAACCTCTGGCATCCAACCAGGCAACCCACCGAAGCTAGGGCCGGCCAACTGTTGATGGCAGAATTCATAGTCCTCTTTTTTGTTGTTCGCTTCCTAAGCCTCTTCTTATGTTACTCCTTGTTTAGTCAATTTATTGTTATCTAAATTGCTAGTATTAATTGTCAACCCGGGGCTCGTAAGCTGATGAAGTGAGGGTGTACTATATGTACTTAAGTAACTTTTCTTAGAGCTTTTGTTGTTTTAGGGGGGTTATTTATGATTGACTTATCTTCCTAAAATGGAATTATGATTATAGACAAATGAGTGCAAGTGTGTGAGAGTGATTTCTATATGAGTGAAAGTGTGTGTGATGGTGGTTTCTAGTTGCTTGCCGAACTTGTAAGAGAAGAGAACTTAAATCAAAATGACTTGTAAGTAAATGGCTTGAAAGTAAATGACTTGAAAGTAAATGACCACAATCTAATGGCATTAGTCTCTATTCATACTGCTGCAAATAAGAGAAATAAGAAAATCACTTCAAGGATTGATATTAATGATAATCTCCTTCTAACTTTCTGTTTTTGCTGCGTATTTGCCCAAAACACGATGAGAAGGGAGCTGAAAACAAATCCAAGAATTGATAAAAATCCTAATCTATTTTAATTGACGAATTGTAATACTACTAGACCTTTTTCAACATAGTAAGCAAGTAGAAAAAGAGTGTTAGTATCACAAGCCAAATCTACTCAAATACAAGCTGTACTTAATCAATATTTTGTTCTCTTGAAAGATAAGTTATTTATGATAAAGAGAGCATAAACTAGTGAGCATCCAACTTGTAAAACTATGCTAAAGCTAATCTAGGAAAAACAGAGTAAAGAGGGCAGCATAATGAATAAGACAACTGCAACTACCATTAGACATTAAAGCAAACACACACACAAATCCCGGGCTAAAAGAAATCTGCAAGAAAATAACACTGATCAGTTTAAAAGAAGGGAAAACAAATAAAGGAAACTATACATGCTTAAGGAAATGAACAAGTAAAGGAAATGCTACTGCACATAAAATACTTTACAGTGGCACAAATGAGCAGGGGCCCTCTGTCCATTCAGCCACAAAGAAAACTCAGAGATCTGGAAACTTCAAGACAATGCTATGTCTACTTCTTCATTGCAGAAAATTCATAAAACAGAGTGCTAGAATAGCACTTAAAAAACAGAGTTTGGAATGCTTGAAAATATAACACAGGTTTATCAAAATACAACTGATAAAAAGCCTAATAAGCGTACACAGACGCAGCTATTTATAGAAGTTTCTAAGGTAGCTTATCCGTGCAACTAAATAACTGAAAAGTAAATGACTGTTATGCGTTTTCAGGTTTCTTTGGCACTTCATGCGGCTGCGTGGACGAAGTGGTGGTTCTGTCGTCATGGGCAATAAATCCCAGGTTGGATCACGTCCCCTGCCATCTGTAGAACGTGGACAAATCACCGTTTAGGATGACGTGACCAAACAGCTCACAATCACCGCTAAACTGCCTTGAGTTGACCGTGACTTGCCCAGCTTTGACCGTGGACAAAGATGATGTGGATGGCCGGAAAAATAGGACAGGAACCTTGAGCATGATGACACCTAAGTGCCCATGTGGCTCATCTAGCAAACCGACACGTGGAACATAGAGTTTAACAAAATGGGCTGCAGGATGTTCAGATAGCTGCAGGATCACCAGAAAGCTGCAGGATCACCAGAAAGCTGCAGGATGCCTGCAAGTAAGCCAAAATCTAAACAAATAGTCATCCATTAGCAAAACTTACTTAATCATGCTTAATAACACCTAATGTAATGATCTGGGTTGTTTTATGGTGAAAATGAGGCAAACGATAAGGAAAGATAAGGGAAGATTGAGGAAAACGGTAGATAAGTAAGTGTAAAGTAGAGGCTCTACATACCCCCACTGCGAGGGTATTGCATGTCCTCATGCAAAAACTTTGATCAGTCAACCTGCTGTGATGCCTCTGCTAGGACATCCAATCTCCTCCTCTTTCTCCTTATGGATATATCAACTCTGGGCCTCCTCATCAAACACCTGAACCTTAGATTGATTAAATCTCTATCTAGCCTCTTGCACTTTTTCCTCAGCTTTTTGTTTTCTTTTTGTAGCAGTCCCATATGCAGCATTGTGTTATCGTGAACCATCTTGTCCACGTTGCCTCTTTCTTTCAATTTCTCATTCTCTTGTATAACATGGCGATTTAGGACTTCTATTTCAAAAATTTCTTGTTTCAAGGAATGAATTTGCTGCTCTAAGGATTCAACAGTACTTGGAATTTGCTGCTCCAAGGGTTTAACAGCACTTGGGCCAGCAGCTACTTGTTCTAAACTTTCCAAATAGTTGTAAAGCTTCTGCTGGTCTGGATTAACCTCTGGTGACTTCCTTGGGCTTGGCTCATGTTCAATCTCAGATTCATGTTCAACTTGAATTTCTTGTTCAATTTCCACTTCTTGCTCCACTTCGACCTCTAATTCATGTTGAAATGGACTGTCCTCACGTGAAGGACTGGCCTCAACAGATTCTGTATGTGAAGGACTTATGACATCCTTTCCAGGTGAACTTAAATCTATGAAGGATGGCCCTTTAATAGTTTTCATTTTCCCACTTAGTCTGCTGCTCCTCCTTACAGAGGTAGTACTCTGTTTCTCTTTTGGTGTTTTCTGCTTTTGTTTTTCTCTTTCTTTGGAGAGGGCAGTTTTCTTATGAAGCTCTGCTAATCTTTGTGTCAAGGGCTGGCTATCTCTGTCTTCATCACTTGAATGCCCTGGGGTCTGCTCAATTTCCTCAACTATGGATTTACCCTTGTCTTGTTTTTGCTTCTTTTTGGCTTCTTTTCTCTTTTTGGCTACTTCTTTGGCCAGGTCAGAGAGGGTTTCTGAGATAATTTCCTGAGCACTGTCCCTAATAGGTTCAATCTCAGGTTCCTCCACAGTTTGTTCTTGAACAGTTTCAGAGGCATTTCTTTTTCTATTTCTTCTGCTCTTCTTAGGTGTAGAAGACTCCCCAGGCTCTTCAAAATGATTCCTCACAAGGAATCTCTCCCATGTATCTCGTTTTTCTTTCAGCTGGTCTTCTATTAATAGTTTGACAAGACTGTGGTGACAGAGGTAGGCTTCTATGTTTCGTGGATTTCTTTGAGCCATGGAACACATTTTCCTAAGGCTTTGGAATAAAAAGTAGGGGAGATTTATATCGTGTTCCCCTTGAAACTGCTGCATAATCTTCCCATGATAAACATATAAAGCCCCAAATCTCCCTTCACAGGTGAAAAATTTTTGAACTAACAGTAATAAAATTTTCCATTTTTCTTTGACATGAGAAACAGGGATTCCTTTGGTGAAAATACTTGTGTTCATACCTGGATTTTTGAGAATCTGCTTCCACTGTTGGTCTTGGACTGCCCGGTTTTTGAACCATCGTTCACCGGTTTGTGGAAGAGATGTAGCCTTGGCTATGCTCCCTTCACTGACTGTAATTGTTAAGTCTCCCACTTCTGCCTGACCGTTCTCATCTTGAAATGACCTTGCAAAGGCTTTGGTCACTTCTTTGTGGTAGCCTTTAAACCTTTTAATACACTGTAGCCAGTTGGCTTTCTGCAATGCCTCCTCAACCTGAGGGTATGCCTCTAAAAATTTCGAACCTTCCGGTTCAGCTCTTAAGGGTTTCCCCATCAATTCCTCAGCACAACTTGACGGTGACTTCACACAGTGATTTCTCGGCTCTGTTCAGAATTTTTAAAGAAAATAGGCCGTATGGGTTTAGCAATAGCCTCAGGCACCGAGAATTCATGGCTGGAATAGTGGTTAATAGTCGTAAAACACAGTGAACGGTAGCTGTATTACACAGTGAAACGGTGACTGTATTACACAGTGAAAACGGTGACTGTTATACAGCTGCGGGAAAGACAGAGTATGGTTAATGAAATAATCGAGGTGAGTGGAACGGAACGAGGGAGATGATAGCAGAAAATGGGGTGAAATGAGCGTAGAGGATTTTGAAATGGTGGATGGAAACGGTTCTTTCGGCTCTGAATGCACACATGGCTGCGGGATGAGGGTTAAGAGACGTAACCCGATAGGTGACGTCACTTAGAGTACGAAACTTTAGGGTACGACATTCAATGATAGAACGGCCATATGGGATTTCGAAGATCACTGATATTATGAGCGGGTAGACGTGGAAGATTTGAAGATTTGTGGTCGCATGGCAAAAGAATGGGGTAATCATTACAATTAGTGGTCACAAGACATGATCAGAAATTTTCGCATAATGAAATAACTATACGTTTAGAATTTTAACATACCTCAGATCCGCATTTGCTTTGACTTCTGATGTTTCTGCTACTAACCTTTTGTTAACTTTAGTTCCACCACTTGATTTTCCTTCTTGAATTTGATGATTTTGTTCTGTGTATTTTTCTTCAGACAGACTATGTTTCTTGTGCAGGTGCAGAAGGCTGCAGGAAGGCTAAACGGCTGCAGAATTGTCAAATAGCTGCAGGAACTGTAATGAAGTCTTCCAGCTGCATGAGATACTTTTAGTTGCCTAAAAAAAAAACTTTATTAGTGAAATGAAATGAAATGAATGGATGAATGAGTGGATGGAAAGCAGTGAGGTGGATGAATGAAATGAAAACAGATGAGATGAAATGGAAAGTGGATGGAATGGTGATGATGATGAAATGAAATAAAAGAGAGATTTTATTTTTTGGAAAACATGAGGTGTCAGGTGACCCTGATTTTCACCTCAAGTTTTCTGTATGAGACTGCCAATCAGAGATTGGTTTTCAGGCTCATACATTTATTCTTTTTTTTATTTTTTTTTTTTTTCGGAAGAAACAGAGATTAGACTGATGGAGGAGAAGAATTCTTCTCCACCAGCCTCATTTCAGAATCATTTTGGAACAACTTGACAAACTCCTCCTTTGAAAGTGGTTTCTGGTAAACCTTCAACCGATGACCATTCACAATGAAAGGAGTTTGAAGTTCATCAATAGTCTTCACTCTAACTGCTCCATTATTAAAGACTTCATCTATCTCATATGGCCCAAGCCAATGAGTTTGAAACTTTCCATTGAAGTCCTTAAATTTGGAATCAAACAAGAGTGCCCAATCACCTTTTTGAAACTTCTTCTCTTTGATGTGTCGAT